>PDLN01000003.1:1949600-2058276 GCA_003369635.1 Coleophoma crateriformis
AAGCCTACAAACGTGAGGCCGAGCCCGCTCAGATGGGAACGCAAGCCTACAAACGCGAGGCGGAGCCCGCTCAGATGGGAACGCAAGCCTACAAAAAGCGCGATGTATTTGGTACCAGGCCGTCCTTGTTGGAGTACATAAGCTAATTTGTGGTTAAGTCATAATAGAGCCGCTATAAGCGAAGTGAGGTATAGCAGGGGCAGGATTGTCGGAGGTGATTGGAAGTGACAGACAGAGTGCGAATCTCTACGAATTTTGTATGAACGGTAGCTTCGTGTCCGTTGTGTAGTAGCGAAGAATACAATTTCGTAGAACTAACTTGCCTCTAATGAATGCCTGAACCCGAGCTGAATCATGACATGTAGTCGAATTAAGGCATGCCCATGAAGGTACTGGTGCGCTTCTCATGCCTGCCGACGGCGTGGTGTTCAGGGATACTCAATTCTGATCCTGAAAAAGCTTCTGGTTGGCTGCTGTGTCTGCAGCTCATGCTGATCGTCCGACGTCATGCCATCCAATAAGGACATAACTAAGCAAGTTTTACTGTCAAAGCGCACTTCCGTAATTGTCGGTCTTCGCTTAGGACTCACCAATTCGTATAACAATGACCCCGCTAAATACACGCGACACTAGCGGATTATTACCAACATCTCTTAATATTACGCTAATGCAAGTCAGATCAACAAACTCATATCCAGAGACTGCTGTCATGTCGCGGCGTAGGCTCCCAAGTAGAATGGCTGCCTAGAGCGTGCTGTGGAATCTCGAGCTGATGCATTGCCAATACCCGAAGCTTGGCTAGTCATGCTCGTGCAAGGTTTTCGGAAAAAGGTCACAGTACATGAAGTCGATTGAGGTGTAGGCGGCATTAGATGGGTTTCGAGAGTCAGCAGCCAGCCAGCATCATGGTAGGTAGTACGTCACTAGATGCTAGCCTTGACCCCCTGGTGTCAGACGAGCCTTTCGATTGAGTCAAGCACACTCTTATTAGACTGTCGGCTCCCAGAATCTGGCAACAACACTGGAACCCCTCGAATTCGCACCTCAAATTCGCACCTATGGACTACAAGTATACCAGCATCGACGAAGAACGGCGAGGACGTGGCTGGACGTGGAAAACGGAACTCATTGCAGCGGTACTCATAGCTACACTATCAAGTGCTCTATCAAGCATGGCTACTTTCGGCGTCATGACCTCGGTCAAAGCAATACAAGGAAACGCAAAAGAAGAAAATAGGTCTCAACAATTCTCTTGCGGAGAAACATTCGACGAGGCTCATCAACGTGGCTGCACATGGGATCCCCTCAGTCTTACCTGGCTGCATCCAAAGTGCTCACTGTACGGTGCACAAGAGTTTCAGCAGATTGGTAATGGTTCATGGCAATATTGGGCGGACCCAAGCGGTTTGCATGAGCTTGGGGGCTACCAAGCATTATCATTTCTTCCGGCTGGATCCAATTACTATACGACCTCTGAGGCCCATTTGTACCACTGCGAATGGATGCTATTGCGGGTACATGATGCAGCAACAACCGGCAAACTTGTGGATGGGAAATCTATGGGTTCTGAACACACGAGGCATTGTTTGGATGTGCTGGTGAACGCGGCGCGCATTGGTTTTGGAGAGAATCTCACGCAAGTTAGCGCTAAGGGAGATATATATGATATAGGATGGAATGCGTGCTAGGCCATCGACTGTAAAGTTATTGAAACCGTGTCACGAAGTGGGGAATGTGTAGCTTCATAACAATGATTTAACATCTCTATACCTGGGGCAATAGGTGTCAAATTCCCGTTCTTATACTATTACACCGCAACGCCTATTTATATAGACCAACTGAATCCACTTCTTTTAGCTCCTCAATGAGCTCTCACTTCTGATTTCTTGTCCAGAATTCGATAATAGGGCATGCAGCCGAATCTCAACGCTGAATCCAAAAACTCCTTGTGCTAAGCTCTGCTAGCATGGCAAAGCGTTGGGTCAGCCAAGCCGACTTTGAGTCAAGAGTTCCTCGCCAGGCTTGTGAGACAATGTGGCTCTAGAGTATCCTGTTGGTGGAAAGAATATTAGGCTCGTGTTCCAAGCCGATCTTCTGTGGAAGCAAGAGGATGAATGAGGGTTGTTGACCCCAGAAGTATGTCAGATGCATCACGGAGGCTCGCTCGGTGTTATTGAGGGCCTCGAACAGACGATTCATAAAGGTGCTAACGTAGTGAAGCTTGGTCAAACAACTTGGAATAACCAACCACCACCGTTATCCATCAGGTAAGCTGATGAGACTCCACCTTTGTCAATTAGTTGCAGATCAGAAGCGATGTCCGGTGGATATTCTCAAGGTCTGACTGCCACGGCTGAGGACTGACATATACGAGTCTGACTGCCACGGCCGAGGACTGACATATACGAGTATACTGATACAGGGGTAGTAAGTGTTATTACAATTATAGAGGATTTACAGGATTCTATTACATAGTACATAAGCTAGGGGTTTATCTAATAGTACAAGGGGTAGCCCTATTAATCAGTGTGATAGAAGATTGGTTGGATAAAGCCCTAGCCGATTAAGTAGAATCCTGCAAATTCTCTAGAACTGTGATAATAATTATTACCCATGCATTAGTATATTGCATGTAGCACCCTTGATCATACAGTCTAACTACATGTCGTATTTATATTACATGCAGCACCGTCGATCGTCTTAACCCCCTAGTTATGCTTAGGAGCACAGAACCCCGCTTTATCTTAACTGCTCTTGTGCCAAGACCTTGTCATCTTCGTATTCCTTTCAGCCGCATGCCGCACAGCTCTAACTTAACAAGACTAGCGACTATAGGTATATATATATTATTACAGGGGTGATAATTGTTATCACAAGTTAGTTGATAGGGCATAGGGAGTACCCCTTGTACTATTAGATAAACCCCTAGCTTATGTACCATATAGTAGAACCCTGTGAATCCTGTACAACTATAACAACAATTATTACCCTTGTAACAGTGTATGAATCGTCAGGTGTGATTATCTATATGCTATCGTGTCTGTATTCTCGCCGATGACGAGCAGAAAAGGAATAGCGTTGCTCACTTTTCCAAATAGTCTGCGATCCCCCTCTTTCTCTGCTTCCTCTCGAATTCCTCCTTCATTCAAACTGAGCACTGTGAGGCCTTTACGATCTGAAATTCAAAATGAGTTATGAAATCCTTTCTCAAAAAGATACCCAAGCTCCTACCGCCGAGGACTCTGAGAATGAACAGTTTCACTCATCTCAGAGACGCATCTCTGTGTCCATCCTCACACTACTTGTGCTGAGTTCGACAACACTGATCTCTGTTCTTCTGCTACTCTTGCTGTTTGCAACGTCACGAGCAAGTCGTCAATGTCCAGTGCAAAACAACGGCTGGAGTGTGTCTAGGACATATCCCGGGGAGAACACAAGCCACATGAGCCTCGATCATGAGTACGACTACATGTGGAGTGATTTCGAACCGATTACAGGGTTCGGATTGATATACAAGGAGAACCCAGATACAGCAGGCATGATCAGCATGTGCGTTCTCAACCCGTAGCTGTCTACGGATATTGACAGTCCTCTCAGGTTTCACCAAGCGCAATGTCTCGCTGTTTTTCGACAAGCACTACAAGTGCAGCAAGACGGGTTAGATATAGGCCACGGCGAGAAGGAGATTCCGCACGCGCGACACTGTCTTGACTATATGTACCAGGTACTGGGGCTTTCCTGCGAATTTGAAGCCACTGTTCGAGAAGCTAACGAGGTTCTGATCTCATAGACGCTGCGCTGCTTTGCTGATGACACGATAGAATGGGAAATTCCAACAGTGCCGCGGACGAAGCAGATTACAGGCATGGACACCGTAAGGACATGTCGAGATTCCTCGAAGCTTGTTAAGCAGGCCTGTGATGCGCAAGAAGTTTATATTCGCAACGGCTGGAAAGATCCGCCTCTACCAAGCACGTGTGAGAGGGGAGAGATGCCCATATAAGAAATTCGCTTAAATAGATAGAGCTCTATGATTGGTCAATAAATACTGTCACAGCTAGCACTGCTATAAGTACGTAAGCAACGCTAAAGAAATCAAAATATCGTGTCCTCTTGACGGTGTCGATTTCAGCTCTCCCATGCTCTTTTTCTGGCGTCGTAGAAGCCATGTTGACGTCGCGGCACGTAAATTTCCTGGTGTTGATTATGACAGATTATCGTCTTTTGGTTGATTGTGTTGAAGGAGATGAATGGATTGTCTAACAGCTACCAGCTAGGGATGTTGGTTGCTCACCGTATCGGCAGGGACCCATATGGTAAGGCCAACTCCCACTATTACCCATGCAGGCACCGAGACCGAGGCACCCCCTCCCCAAAACGCCAAAATGCTCAATCGGAAAGAGATGTAGAAGCGAGTGATAGACAATGACATGAGAGTTTGTCGGATGCGGGGACAACAGCACGAGCTGACTCTGCATTACTGAATTCTGCGATTTGAGGAAGGTCTGCGAAAAACCATACGCCTGTACCCCAAAATGCATAGCAGAGACAATGGGCATTGGTAAGTTTCATCGAGCTCTAATTATATCCTTACCTCCAATCTCGGTGCACACTCGTCTTCATGCTTCGACTCCGAGTTTTTCGGCCTGTCGTTCTCGCTAACGAAAACTCCAGCAAATGATATCGCAACCCGACAGGTATATGTTTATATTGGTTATTCTATCGGCATAACGTTGACAGGTATCATGCTTCAACTTTACTTCCAGAGCCCTGTTTTTTGGCCTCTGCTGCTAATCTCAACGCCGACTTCCTGTCCCGTTCCTAGCTATTAACCCGTCGTTACCTTGTCGTAGTCACAAGTAGCTATGTGCTTCCAACCACTCCTCCAGAGCCTTGGAGTCTCTCTCCTTGTATGCGCTCGCGTTTGCGATCTGGTCGAGCACCACTTCGATACCTCGATCGAAACCCTTGCAATCCTTGTCGGCAAAGAAGTCCTTGATGTCGTCGTGAACCTTCTTGCTCGAGTATTTGGCCAACCCGATGCGTAGGAAGCGGTCGAAGACGCCCATGTTACCAGACAAGAGCTTGTATAGATTATCATAGTGCTCTTTGATGTAGTTCCATACTTCGATATTGACCATGAAATTGGCTGCAAGAGATGCTGCTACTTGGTGTACGTCTTGGGACTTGACCTTGCCGTCGAAGGCGAATTGAAGGTACTCGTGAGCAAGATCGGTTGTTGGAATGTGGCCCATGGCTGCGAGGGCGCATAGAGCTCCGTCAAACGTTTTGCTTGTCAAGAATTCCTTCTGCAATGCGTCAAATGCTGGCTTGCCCTGGGTCTTGACTGCAATGCGGAATACGGCGCTGCGAAGACTAGGATGAATTGCGGACATGTCACCTCCAGTATATCTCTCGAACCGCGAAAGAGCTTCCTTGATGGTTGGTTGATGACCAGCCAGGCCAGCTGATTCGATCAAAAGTGCACGCAGCTGCCCTTGTAAGAGGTCTTCCTCTGGGTTGAATTTCCAGCCTATCCTCTCTACCGCAGGTGTGATGAGCTCCAACGTGAAAGTCGTCAAGCCATCACTTGTTCTATCATCGGAAAAGACGGAGCGAACTCGGCTCAGTGCAGTCATGACCGAGCTCCAGGCCAAATAGTTGTCCTCTTCTCCGAAACCTTCGATCAACGCAAGCAGAGCAGGCGTAGTACTGTAACCTGAGTTAGCAAGAGCAGCGGCGTCACTAACAAGACCAATTTTGTCCTCAGTACTGAGTCTTGCCCTAGATTGTGGAGATCCAAGTTTCGACAGTCGCTCCGGCGGGTAGTTTGTTCGATAGAAGCCTATATTATCCTTGTTAATCTTGTAGAAAGAGTCATTCACGTTGTAAATGGTGTCTTCCTTGACAGTCAGAATGCTGGTTTTGCTGGCTTGGGGGCTAGTCTCAAGTGCTAGAGGAATTGTCCAGATCGTTTGATCTTCCTCTGACTTGACGTCGCCAGAGAGCAAGAAGCGAGATTGGCGCAAAGTAATTTGACCAGGCTCCTCTGCCACCGTCACGACCGGCAGTCCAATTCTTTTTATCCAATGGTCCATCATTTGATTGATGTCTTGTCCCGAAGCCTCACTCAAGGCCGACCACAAGTCATCAGTCTTCGCATTGCCGTAAGCATGTTTCTTGAGGTAGTTCGCGACTCCCTGTAGGAAGACTTTATCGCTTAAATGGGCACTGAGCATGCGAATGACTGAGGAACCCTTGAAGTAGGAGATGGCATCAAAAATCTGAGCAACTTCCAGAGCATTCCGAACCGGGACCTCTATGGGGTGTGAGTTACGAATGGAGTCCAGGTTGAAGGCCTCAGCCATGGATTCGGCCTAGACTATTCAGTGAAAATCGAAGTGGATGCCTTTGAGCCGGTACGTACGACGAATTGTGCCCATACAGACCATTCTACTAACATTAGCAGAGCTTTGAAGAACTCACACGTTTTAAGATGACGTGTGGGAAGAGTTTCCTACCTGGATGGAGTCTATCGGTGACATAACAGCCAACCCAAGTGGCAAATCCTGCGTTCAGCCAGGTCAGTATAGAAAGCAGGCTTGCATCATTAAAAAGATACCTTCATTCAACCACAGCTCATTCCACCTTTCGCAAACAATACAAATCAGCCGCTGTTTTGAAGTGGTGATGTGGACATGGCCAATTGAGCTGCCACAGGCTCCGTAGAGTCGGTAGATGCCAAGTGAACAAGTCCTCTTGAAGGATGACATTGATCGAATGGTACTTACCAATTCATCGTTACTAGGTTTCCAAACTACCGCAAGTCGTAAAGTCAGCATATGTCCATCATTTACGGAGCACATCGGTCTCTAACACAGCCCGGAATTTGCATCAAACAACGCTATTGTTCAGGCGTATGGTACGACAGTTAAAAAAACAAGAAGTACATACCCATTGATGAGCAAGCTCGTGACCGACCACATTTGCAATGCGTTTTCGAAATCGCAGATCCGAGTTCTTCTCATCGAAGAGCACCGCGATGGTTCTGAGAAGGTTAGCTTGTGCTACTGAATGTGCGGAGTTGGTTGCTCACTGATAAGTAACCAATCCCCACCTTATAATCAGTACCAGTTAGCGCATATCTCCCTTTCAAAAGACAGAGTTCCAGAAGACAATGACCAAGCTGATAGATTGGACCAGAGACAAGGCACCGCAGGCCGAGGAGTGTCAGTACTCACCCTTCCATGGCACCAGTAGCCTGAGGAACAAATTAGAATAGATCTTGGGTGTACGCAACCACCAACAAAGCAGACAAGTTACTTACAAAGTCATGAACAGCCAGCAAGTCACACTTGGGTAGGGGGTAATCCTGACGAGCTTGTTAGACATGCTTCATGTGCACGAGGAGGAGACGAAAATACGATTTGGAATATCTGCATAGATGATTAGCGTCATGGTCTTGCAGAACCTGGCCAGATGTGCTTACCTCGGAGAGCAGATCTATGATCTTCCACGCATGCTCAAGAGCATATCGTCCTTGCTCTTCCAGGCCTTTCGTTGTGTATACCCTGACTGGCAGCCGTTTCCCATTGTACTTTCTCTCCGTCTCTGCTTCGACGTACCCAAAGTCACCAAATGCCCATGTGTAAAGGTACGTGCTCATGACCGGGCTTTTCTCAAACTTGATGACTTTCCACTTGTAGTCTTTCGAGCCTGCGGGGCGCGACGAAGCTGTCGTCTCCTTCTCGGGTGTGTTGCAAAGAGCTATCTGATCGTCGGGAATCTCGATGGAGAGCTCGAACGAAGCTTTCATTGCCGGCTCATCAAAGCAAGGAAATGCGCGACGGGCATCGCAAGGCTGGAATTGGGTGGAGAACATGTAGTGATGCTCAGCGTCGGCGTGATGCGCGACTGAGGGAGCTGGTGGGGCGGCGGGCTTGTACTTTGACCGCGAGAATCCCGCCATCTCCTGCAGTTGTGGATTAGCGTATGTCGCAGTGTATATTGGAAGGAGGTGAGGCTAACGTCGTTGATTAATCCTTGGAATCGAATGATGAGCTCGGCGTTCTGGCTTGAAGGAAAGCCCTCATCAAACACCAGCTTTGCTCGCTGCTGCTCCTCTTGGTACTGGACATTGGCCGCCTTCATTGTCCCCTCGGTCTTGAGCTGAGCTTCGTAAATCTTGAGCTGGTGTGCATTGATGACAATCTCTTTTGCAGCTTCTACTGAGCCTGAGATGGTAACGAGACCTTCATAGGTCCAGGTTGGGGAGAAGGTGATGCCATCGATAGCAAGATGGTAGTTTGAGGGCTTGAAACTGTAAGAGATGCGTTAGAACTACACGGTGGACTTCAAGCTTCTGCTCTAGCTTACGCCATAGGAAGGGTATCACGATCCATCCCGGTTTGTGCTTGTCGTGTGTTTGTCACCTAATTCTTGTTGAATGTTGTGCTTGAACTGTGTTGCGGAGAAGTCGACAAGGCGAAGATTAAGGCTAATAATGGAGACGAACGTGAATTGGGAGTGCGCTGTGGGCCACACCCTGTCAGAATATCACGGTGCCTTGAATGGCATGCAGTGGCTGGGAGCCGTGTGCATGAGGTAGTAACAAGGCCCCCGGTAACATACCGAGGCACAGTTCCTAACTACTTCGTAATCGCACGGCATTAGTAGGGGCGCACCCTAGGCATATATTCGAGTAATATCGCATGCGGATTTATACGCTAATTAGGTTATAATTATTGTTATATACTTTATTAGGTAAAGCGTAATACCCCCTTGCTAGTGCTATACAATTACTCAGAAACTGTTAATTATCGGAAGCACTCTGGATGGCTCGTATTGCTAAGGTAGGATTGCCGCGTTCTCTCGGCCTTCGCTCAAACCCACTTGTCCTCTTTCTCGTCTTCCTCCTTCCTCATGCTATACCACTCATAGGTCTGTCATGCAGCGACTTTTAGCAAAGATGCATTTTTCGAAAGCTCAGTTTGCAGAGAGCATGACAGCCAGATGGAAGTCCCTACCAAATAAAAAGCAGCTTGCAATATTGTTCTTCGCTCGTTTCGTTGACGTCTTCCAAAACACCTCTTTACAAACGTACATCTATTATCAATTACAATCCTTTCAGCCTGAGAGCCCAGATACAACCATCTCCACTAAAATAGGATGGGTATTGGGCATTTTCGCAGCAGCACAAGCACTTACAGCTTTGATCTGGGCACGACTCGCTGATAGTAAACTGTTTGGGCGCAAAAATTCCTTGTGGGTTGGTCTTTTCGGCAATTGTGTGAGTTGTGTGGGAATTGGCGTATCCAAATCTTTTGGGCAGATAGCATGCTGGAGAATCTTGGCAGGAACTATGAACGCAACAGGTACCATCGTGTAAGTATTCCTGTCGGCACTGTCGCCCTTCCAGCTATACTTGATGTCTTTGCTCAATTTTATTCTATAGAACTGTCATGCTTGCAGAACTCGTGCAAGAAGAGGAGTAAATTGACACAGATCGAAGACTTGGAGAGAAGTTATTGACTGTTTTCAGGCTACAACCTCATGCATTCCTTCTGTTTACACTTGCCCAAAACTCCGCCGCTCTCATTGGACCAGGTTCTATCCCTAATCCCCTGCTTTGCTATTGAATACTGGCTGACAACAATATGAGAGAGTAGTCATCGGGAGCAGATCCATGAACATAGCAGGAACGGGTGAGAACCTCCAGCACCTCGACAATCTGATGCAAAACAATCTGGGATTTGCATTCTTTACGCAATTTCCCTTTTCGATGCCAAACTTCCTGAGTGCCGGGTTACTTATGGCGGCTGGTTTTTGTGTCTTGTTTGGGCTTCGAGAGGTACGCCGAGTCCATCCTAAGGAGTAGGCCAAGTTAACACAACGAAGACCTTGAACAAAGAACAGTCTTTGGATAGAGGAATTCCTGATGTCTTGACCAGTGCCAATCAGGCCTATGTCTTCAATACCATGAAGATTGGAGAAGAAAATGCATCCACGCGCTTCGGAGTCTGGACTAAGCGGATGGTCTTGGTACTTGCAGCACAAGCTAGCTTGGATTTTCATATCGCGTAAGTCTGGGATGAAACTGGAACCAAGTTGAATTGTAGCATACTGAACTTTGGATAGAGCATTCAACCATCTCTGGCCAGTCTTCTTATCGACACCATCACCCGCCACCGACAATGCTCAGGCGCAGACGACTAAAACTCGCAAAGTAGCGGGCCTGGGATTATCGAGCAGCAGTGTAGGCTTCGTGATCGCAATGATAGGTGGGATCGGACTTATCGGACAAATAACCCTTTACTCGCGAATGACCATTCGGTTCGGCTCTGTCAAATGCTACCAGTGGTTTTCGATTCTTGCTCCCATAGCATATGCCTTAGCTCCTATTCTCGCTCTTTTCTCAGCCCCAACAGTTTCGACTGCAAACCATCAACCTGCAACCTTATGGATTGGAATCACCGTGGTCCTTCTGTTCCAAGTCACTGGGCGCGTCTTCTCCATTCCCGCGGCCATAGTTCTACTTAACAGCTGCGTACCCCACCCTTCGAAATTGAGCACCATCCACGCGATAGGAATGGTCGTATCGTCAGCATTCCGAACACTGGGACCAATCTCAAGTGGGTACATATATAGTGCCAGCTCGAGCGTCGGAAATGCCATTCTGCCGTGGTGGACTCTCAGTTTGGTGTCACTCTCCGGGTGTGTTGCGCTTTTCGTCATACCAGCCCGGTGCTACGAGAAGGCTAAGATAGAGTCGGCAGCGGACTCCTTTGAGATACAAGGGCTTTTGTAGCTCGGCGTTACAACAATTCTATGACTTGAATTAGTACATTTCCATGTAGATTTATGCTACAAGGCTTATGTTCATACCAATTTGACTGCTACTTAGATATACCTTTTTTGATATGTTCAACACATCTTTATCTACACGCTTTTTCTCCGGCTTGGATAATACCTAACACGTCGATCTAGGGTACTATTTAAGGCAACTAACTAGTATTAGTCTAATTCGTAGGCTTTAATATATAGCTTCGTACCTATTTAATAAATACCTTGACGAAGAAGACGGTCCAAGTACTTTTAATTAGATAGAGGTCTTTTTAGAGCTAGTAATTATTCGACGTCCTCTAAAGGGAAGAGGAACTTCTTAAGCTTCGAGAAGAAATACGAATCATGTTCACGCTTCGCAACCTTACAATTAACTATACTCCAGCCCGAAGTCCCAGTCTTCAACCAAAGCTCACCCTCCTCAGGTATACATATGTCGAAGTCCCTGATAAACCTACTGCTGCTGTCCTCATAGATATTGTGTGGTATGACGTCGCAATAAACAATCTAAAGCTTGTGAAGGTACTCTATTCCCAGACGAATATCAACCAAGTAAGACGCCCTATTAAAAGGTTTAGCACCCTTGACCTTTTCGAATAAAGTAACTTTATATCTCTCAAAATATACCAGGCCATTAGCTAACAAACTAATATATAAGAACACTTATTATAGCTCTCCTCCTACATAATTATAGGCCGACCTATAGAGGTAGATAGTATAAAGGCTCCTACTTCTAATAATAGTACTATAGGTTTACTACTAAGTAATTCAGATTCTATACTTTCCAAGGTATGCTTTAAATTATAGGCTATAGTAGTTATTACTCGAACTAAAGACCAAACCTCTACTATATATACTATTAAAGATCTGGTGCTAGACTTAAGACTATCCTAAGGTATTTACTTTAATAACCTAACGTACCTTATAAGCGAGTAGGCCATATATTGTTATAAACATTCCAGAGTTCATTTAGTGCAAGTATCGTTTGGTCACGTGGTAAAGGAAATGTCACGTGTTGGTATGGAATTACTATGTTCCAAAGACAGTTATTATAAAAGCGGGGCTGTTGCCTTGTAATACTCTTCAAGTAATTTAAATTAAACCTACTTGTAACTTCCTATCTAGTCCTTTATTATAATTCTATTACTTCCTTGAGAGCCAAAGTAATATAAGATTAAAGTAAAAAGGTCTAGACGTAGTAATAGCTTCGTATAAAGTTATCGTTACCTTAAAAGTAAAAAGGGATAAGGATATTAGATGTATTTAATAACTTGTTGTCGGGACAAGGGCATTGTCCTGAAGGAATTGAGAAATTCCGATGTACCCCTGAAGATGTCACCCGGCCTGCCCGGGCCGAGTGCTAGCAGAAGCAATTATGTTTTGGCCCCTGCCAGTACCCGAAAAGACCCATGGCCGAGACATTCCCCGAGTCTTAGGAAAAGCAATTCATACACCAAAGAGGAAGGACCTATTCGGAGTACAGGTCTGTACGGATCTGTCGTAATCCGATAGAAGAGATAGGGAGGAAACCTAAGATGTATTTAACTAAGTGGAGAATACCCTTTTTGAGGGTAAGCAACTTATACCATAGACAACTAGCCTCAATACACTTGGATTACCTTCAGAAGAAAGGGTGACCTGAGTGTGTGGCACCGTCTAGTACGTACGAACTTCATTCGTGGGAACAGCGTAATCCACGTCTTATTCGATTCAGTCGAGCCCGAACTGAACCCTTGAAGGGTAAACACTTCAAGCTTGAACCCAAGAACGTTTATCACAACCCCCGGGGGGGTAAACCAACACTTGTATTATTCTCTTTAAGAGGACAAGAATTATAATAGACAATAGCTATAATATACTTGTATTACCTTTAGAGAGAGTTAACTTAAGCGTCGTAGTACGTTTATAAATCTAATACTTGTCCGGTGTAAGTCTAACGTAACTTATATATATAGTTTCTAGGTCGAGCTCAAACTTATCCTTTTGTTATAAATCTTTGATTGATCAAAGTTTTACGCTTGAGTCGTACGAGGTAAGACTTATAATAAGTTATAATACTTATAAGGTAAAATCGAGCGTTTTGTTCTTTACTATATTTATAACTATTAGCTTTTTAGATAAAGATTCTATAGCTATCTTGGTATATAAAATATATTATAAACTCGTTTGGACTAAAGCTATATATCAGATGAAAGGGGAGACACTACTAACTCTTGATCAACTCTATTCACTTTTGATCGCCTCTGCTTACCCTTGATTACCCTTGATCACCTCTGCTCACCCTTGATCACCTCCCGCTTACCTTAAAAGCAGCGAAATGAGAGTACTCAGAAGAGAAGGTATGAGAGAAACTGCCTTATGAAATCTAAGGCTTATGTATGGCAGAGCGGACGGGATGCCCAGTTCTCCTCAGTCTATGGTCGTATGTGGAAGTTATTTCCTGGTCTCAGCTTATAACCGACCAGATTCTATAGAGCAGAGAAAGATCATAGGAGCAAAAAGCAAAACATACAACAGTAAGTATTCGAATCTAGAAGAAAGTCTAACTACTCCAAATTTGCTATAGATAGAGTTAAGACCGTTGCCGTCAGCGCCATGCTATTAACCTAGCTAGCTCTAAGCTAGAACCACTTATTCAAGGAGTCGTTTATCGTTATCGTACGATCGAAATCCATCCTTTTCACGAGCTCTTGATATCCGCTATCACAGTCCGTATACCAAGAAAGGAAGACTACGTCGTCACCCTCGATCTCGCAAGCTTCGACTCCATCCGCCACGCCGCCGCCGAAATCAACGCTCGCGTAGCGAAGCTCGATGTCCTGATCAACAACGCGGGCATCATGGGGCTCGAGAAGTACACCCTCACCCGGGACGGCCTGGAAGCCCAATTTGGCGCCAACCACATCGGGCATTTCCTCTTCACTAATCTGATCATGCCGAAGATCATCGCAGCAGGGCCGGGGGCCCGCGTCGTCAACCTATCCAGCAACGGGCACTGGCTCGGCGACTGGCGTGGCGAGGATTACAACTTCCACGACGGCCAGGCCTACGATCCCTGGGCGGCGTACGGGCAATCCAAAACCGCGAGTATCCTCTTTGCTAAGTCTCTCGTGGCCAAGCTTGGCGCTAAGGGAGTGCTGGCGTATTCACTGCACCCGGGCATGATCCAGACGAACCTGGGCAACGATGTGGATCTGGGGGTGTGGCCAGGGGTGTTTGCGATGTTTGCAGCCCGTGGATATCCCGTTGACGAGAACCTTACGAGGTTCAAGACGCTGCCGCAGGGGGTCGCGACTACGTTGACGGCGGCGCTCAGCCCGGAGATCGTCAAGCACTCGGGGGCGTATCTGGTGGACTGTAACATCTCGGGTAATGTTGCGCGGCATGCGACCGATATGGATCGGGCCGAAGCGCTCTGGAAGGAGAGTGAGAAGATCGTGGGGGAGAGTTTTGCGTATTGAGCAGAGTGTAAGGATAAGGCAATGGGGCTCTGGCAGGATCTTAGAATGTGTGGGAGTATTCAACGGGGGTAGGTTGCTGGTTGACGCGAGTGTCCAGGGTTAAAACTTTACTTGTAATACTATGTATAACGCCACTATTTTTCAGCCATTGTCTCAAAACAAAACATTATCTCCCCCCACACACACATCTATCTGATGTATATTTAGAAATTGCATATTCAAAGCGCCAATTACACTCCCAGGAGGTACATCAAGCCGGACCCCCCCCCAAATGTCCCGTCGCTTAATTTCTGTCATTTCCAGACTCTTCAACTTCATCCTCGCCTTCCTCTCCACTCTCACTCTCACTCGCCCCCGCCAACCCAGCCGCAGGCGTCCACTCATCAAGCAGCTTCTGCACCAGATCCGGGATCTCGTTCTTCCCTTCTTCCGATTCCGGTGCGTCTTCACGCTCGCGGAAAGAAAACAGCTGCGCATCCGGCTCAATTCCAGCCGCCGAACTACCGCCGCACCCTATATCCCGAAGTCGGCCAAAAGACCCATGCCATGAGGAGTCGTCGTCAACCTCGTACTCCGCTGCGCCAGCATAAACCCTCGAAATACCTTCGCCGTACGATGCAATCGGACTTTCCCCGGCCGTGGGCGGTAAGGGTGGTAAGTCCTCTACGGTTGGACGTTCGAGGTTGACCAGCGAAGGTTGGATAGCTGGCGGGATCTCAGCTTCATCATCGGGAAGTTCAGACACGGTATGCACGCCTGTGCGCACCTCCTCTCGTCTTTGTATCTGTGGAACAATCTCTATCCTCAAGGTGGGTAGATCTTCTTCTCTGGCGGGGCTTTGTAGGGTTGTTTCTTTGCCAGTGTTGTTATCTTCAGTTGGCGGTAGGGTTTCGAGCTCCAATGATGCTGGCTCGCAACTCAATTCATGCAGCGGCAGCCTTCCGCTCATTTCCCATTCCAGGTCAACTGAAGACGAATAGAGGACGTGTGGCCTCCTAGAACGCAGTGAACTGAATTGTGGCCGCTCTTTCTTTGGCCACCTCGGCTTCCACGCCTTCTTCGCCATTATCGCCCTATTCAAGGCCACATTGATATCAACGTTTGCTTTGTCACTTAGGTCAGCGGGGCAATGCGCTTGCACAAGGTCGAACGTAGGTTCCGAAGGTTTGAAACTTGGTGCTGGTTCTCTGCTCAGGTAGGCTGTGATAGACCTCGGCCGTCGAGTGATCGACAGCCGGGATATACTCATCTCGAACTGTGCAAGGAGCCATGTGAAGTCCCTGTCCTGCTCCTGCTTCAGCATCATTGTGAGCAGCGAGTCGATCTGCTCTTGCTGTTCTCGAAGAAGCTTTAGTTTCTTCGCAAGTGCTGAGGGACCTTTGTTGAGTTCTTCAATGCGCTCGATGATCTGATCCTGAGAGACGTGTTCTTGGATAAATTTGTCTGAATTCTTGCCGTCATGGGGGGGCTTCTTTTTGGTGTTGATTGTATATGCCGAGTATGTCGTCAGCTGCTTCCGGGACAGCTTGGATTTTGGAAACCAATTGTTTGCTTCGTCTATACCTCGGGATGAACTTTGGCCATCTCGGGCTAGATCTTCGGTGTCAGGGCTGCCTGTGTGCAAAGCGGCTTTGGAACCATCCGAAGAGGTTATTTGAACATCACAGTCTCTTCTGTTCCATGAGGGATCGCTAGGGCTGGCCCTAGGTACTGCGCTTTGATTATATACCATTGCTGTGTTAACTTCCGATTTGCTGCTTGAAGTCGAGGTCTGCGGTGACTATTCTGTCATCTGTAGGGCTTGTATTGCATAGCTGCTTAGGTCTGTCGAATAATCAGGTTCTCCTGAATTTTGTTAATGAGTTGAAATGCCGATCTACGGATTGAAGGAAATAAACGCAGACATACTCTGAATGAAGCTAGCCTCACTCTCTGTGCTGCTATCGTCGCTAGATAATTGTGACTTAGTGGTCGTCATTATTGGAGTTTCGTCACGCTCCACGGGTGTATTCACAACGCGGGATTTGGTTCCATTGTTCAGCATGGACTTTTCCCCGAAGACTTCAAGGTTATTATCTGGGATCAGAGTAGCAAAAGCCATGGTGCTCACTCCGGAGGAAGGATGGTGGAGATTCTCTCGTGCGGTAGATGGAGAAGGCGTGGCATTCAGTGTTTCTCCGGATTTTAAATGGTCCTTGTCTTGACTGGATTTTGCACGGCGATGCAATGCGTGCATCTTCTTGGACTCGGGGGCTTTTGATGCGGATGTGGAATCTACAATTGTATCTAGGATGGGCAGATGAACTTTACCAGCCGTCTCTTGAATCTGGACTATCAGTTTCTCGCGGTTTTCTCTTTGTCTCGACTTCTCTTGTCTACTAGCACGTCAGCTCCACTTGCCATATGAAAGGCAGCTTGTCACCACCTTTTCTTCATCGTCTTCTGGAGCGATGCAAATTGAATAACTTGAAGCATCAAACTCAGATTAATCTGGTGTTGCTCTAATTGCATTCTATAGTCCTTGAGCTTGGGTAGGACCAACGGCCACGTAATTTGGCCCTTCGTCGAAAGAGTCATATCCGGATCCAGTTGAAGTGTTCTTCCCAGGTTTCGAGCCTTGGGATTATGATACTCGTCAAGTCTTCTTGCCAGATGCACCTCCAACGCTTCGGAGCCATGGCGTTTCGTAATCTCATTCTCAATCCGCCAGAACAGAAGCAGAGACTGATCGCCCTGCTCCTGGACAAACATCAAGGCCTTTTCCGTGAACAGGATCGGCTGGCCATGCTGACAAATATGCTGGTGCTCGGTCTCGAGGAGATCCCGGATCATCTCCAGCGCATCCGTTGCCGATCTGACTCCATTGACGATGGCGTTCAGTTCCAATTTGTAATCCCGTGCATCCGAAATGTATTGGTAGAGCGCTTGCGAAAGCTGGATGCCGAAGCTTGCAATCCCGACGACGGAGCTTGCGGCGCCCAGAGCCGAGATGGGATCTATCATGGTCTTCGGGGGTTCATAAAGACGATCTGATTTGGAAGAGCTCCTCTAACATGCTTTGCGGGGAGATCGTATCCATGGTGTACCGTATGAAGTGGCATCTTCAAGAGCTGAAAACCAGTTCTTATGAGGTAGTCTCCCAGGGGTGAGATTCGTCGAATTGCCGCCTTGCATGTACCCATGTCTCCATGGTCGTCCAACCTTGGGGACACGCGAGTATTGATTTCTGCGTCGGTCTCTGCTTCCTCCTTGCTCTCACGACTCTCTTCCTCTTCTCTTCCTCTTTTCTGGCTTTGCTGCGGTCCAGATTAGTTCTGCCTCAACCACATCACGTGATATGTACTTCGCCTCCTCTCTGCTTCAGAGCGTAGGCAGCAAGTGCACCAAGGCATCAGCTCTGTCCAATGCCTGGGTCGCCCACACCACCACCTCTCCTTCTGTCCCCACATGGCTTCTGGAGCGCCTATGTACCTCCAACGCCAAATCTTCGGAGGGTCCAGCGATGACTGTCTGCCTGATTGCTCCTCTGTGAAGCCGAAAGAGAGACAGGAATAGCTGCACCCGATCTCTTCGGATCTTTGTGTTTTCCGTCATGTGCCTTGTTCATGACTGTATTTTCAGTACAGTTTGACTCACTGGCTTGGTGTTCAGTTTGCTTCTGTCCGCTTGACAATCCGCGAGAGATGTAACCAAGCAAAACACCGTGGCCCTGATATAAGCCACTCCCGTATCCCATTTGCCGGATTGAAGAGTTTCAGTTCATCAACATTCAGCAGAAACCAAAGGATTATATGGAATCCTGTTGCACAACTATACACCGAATCCACCAGCCGACGGAAGAACCGTCTTTGCGTATATCTATCCTGCATACACCTTTGTCTTCATCTACACCCATACCCTTTCCTACATCCATCACCATCTCCCACACCTCAAAGCAGCCAGATTGTACCATGACTCCGCACAACCCTCCCTTTCGCGTGCATCTCACCCACTTCCTGGGTCTACTGACCAACTGCTACAACCTCTGCCACCACATTAAACAAAACCGCCGTTTAGGACGCACGCACAATGCGCTTGACAACCTCCAGCAAGTACTTTTCGCCAGTATCAACAAGCTCCAGGACCAGTTCAACAGCCTCCATCGACAGTACCAGGCACATCTAGACCTCGGAGACGAGCGAGCAAAGCATGTCCTGCTGAGCAAGTACAGCGACTTGGAAGGTGTGGCGGCGAGACTTGACGCCATCGCTTTCAAGTACGAGAGGCCGGGAAGACATGGTGATGGCAGGAGACGGGTTGAGACTCCAGGATTTAGGGAGATGGGGAGGAGGTGTGAGATTGCAGTGCGTGAAGTTGCTATTGACGTAGATGAGCTGGCTCGTCGACTGGAGAAGTCGGCGAAAGCGCCTCGACAATCCCAACCTCAATCAAAATCACAAGCACAAAAAAACCCGCAGTCTGGAGTCAACGCTTCTCATCCACTAGGGTTTCAAGCACAACAGGTACAAACCAGTCCAGCATATCGAGTCAGGTATCAATCGCAACGCAACCTAATACCACTAGCCAAGCCCGAAGCTCGGACAGCAACACCGCTGCAGAATTCATCCAAGCAAACTCATCGAGTATCACAACCCGATGTTCCCACGGTTGCACCCCCGCAGCTCTCTTCAAAGCACAAGCAGACCAGTCCAACACTGCCACCGCCCAACTTGCGAAAGATCATAAGCTCCTCCAAAAATGCATCGTCTGCTCAACCGTCAGATCATCAAGCCCCCAAAACCCTACCAGTCTCACCACCTCACCAGCGAAAAGTATCTCCCCCACTCTCCCCACATACTCTAGATAAGCTGGTTAAACATGCGCGATCTAGCTGGATCGCTGAACGAGGTCCTGAAGGAGATGTGATCTATCGGAATGTTCTTGATCTGCGGGACTGTAGGTGGGAGAGACCTGACGGTGGTTTTGTGAGGGATGCAGGCCAGGAAGGAGATGTGAGGAGAATTCGGGGAAGGAGCTGGGAAAGGAGACGAAAGCATGAGTGATGGTTTGTAGGGTAGGTGTCACTTTGGATTTTGACGCTTCCACAAGGTTTTCATGTAGAATAGAGCGAAACTTATCGACGTTGCAGTCTGTGCATCTGGTATAGCGATGGGGGAATATAATTGTGACTTGTCGTTGTAAGACAAGAGCAGCAACCCTACCTAGCCCGCCGTCGCTCAGGATAAGCACCGTTCCCTTTGCAATATCTAAGGGCAACAGTCGACACTTACTACGTTGCCTCTCTCGCCGCTCCTGAGACGACACCACCCAGGCATTGGACAGAGCTGATGCCTTGGTGCAATTGCTGCCACGCTCTGAAGCAGAGCGAGGTAAATATCACGTGATGTGACTGAGAGAACCAATCTGGACCGCAGCAAAGCCAGAAAAGAAGAGAAGAAGAGGAAGAGAGTCGTGAAAGCAAGGAGGAAGCAGAGTCCGACGCAGAAATCAATAGGTGCGTGTCGTGCGAGCGCCAGAGATCAAGACCGAGACAGCCGAGCAGAAGCTTCCCGCACAAAGATCAATCTCGGCCACGGCAGACGGTGTTGTGTACAGCATCTTCCCCAATCTCGGGATGCAACCTCACCGTCTCATCGGCTGGCTAGTTTGCCAAAATGAGTAAATGACCTCATCAAACACGCCGGCAAACACGAACCCGAAAATCAACAACAACAAGGAAGCAAGATTGAATGAGAAAGAACGTGCAAACCAGCGCCAGGAATTAGACATATGGGTGAGATGCGAGATGGTGCTTCGACAGCAACCTTGTTTTGCCCTCTGCCCTGCCTGGCTTGGACTTGGCTTCGCCCTGGCTTGCAGGCGGCGCATAGTGAAGCCCAAATTACAAAAGCGAACGTGCGGTGCGGTGAGGGAGCGCAGATGATGAAAGGCCATCCACTTGGTCAACGGTGTTGTGCTGATCAAACGTTGCTTATCTCCGCCCGGGCTGTTCTTCCCTGGTCTGACGACGGCGGCTGATGAAGGCGGAGAAGCGAGCAGCGCAGAGGGAAATGAACCGGTCGGGGTGGCCAGCGCCAGAATGGAGCGTTCCAAGGACCGCGATATTGTACAGCATCTCGGTGGAGCCATCAGAGAAATAAGCTCGTGAAAGCCTAAATGTGGTATGCTGAAGGCCGACGATGGGTGTTTACCTGTTGCAAGTGTGGCGGAGGACCGGGGGTGGGATCCTGGTGGTGGTGATGATCTAACTTTGCAAGGCTGGATGGGGGACGAGCGATGCTCGAGACGGTGCTGACCTGGGATGGGATGCGCAGAGAGGCCGTGATGGGAAGACGAGATTGGGTTCGGAATACCTTGCAGTCCTTGGCCCAGCCAGCATTCAAGGAAAGCAAGACACATCTGACAAGATTGCAACGGATGATTCACTCGGGAGTCCTCACAGCTGCCGCCCGCAGGATACATGTTTCTGTGCCCGGCGTTCGTGCCCTATTACCAACGGTACGAAGTGAACCTACTGTCCTGTAAAGGTATTGTACCTATGTACCGATCTCCTTGCTTCGTTGCTGCCGGACGGGACCGAGTGCGAAAGTGCGTGTGCCGTGCCCACTGTTGTGTGCGGGCCGCGGTAATTGGGTCGTAGATTGCGGTGGATGTACTCCGTACTTGCGCAAAGCTTGGATGGCGGCAGCGGTGAAAAGATGGGGATCGCCATGGTGTCAAGAATGCGACAAGAATAGGATAGGCAGCGTGGTAGAGGCTCGGGGAGGGAGGTTGAGGCCAGTATTGTGTTCCACGGCGCCGACGTCTGCAATGGCATGGGAGACCGAGAGTGAGTGTTGTACGGGCGGTGGCGCACCCGATCTTTTGCGATGGCAGCTCTCGCGACTCGCGATACGCGTTTCCTACTGGGCTGCTGCGGAACGATTCATGCAGGAACATACTGGCGCAACGGATGAACACTGAACAACATCCAGCTTCGTCCCAAATTTCGCCATGACTAGGTCCCAAGGGCAACCTCGCTCTGGAAACCACGGCCGGGACTTGGAAACCCACGACTGTGCCTCTCGTGTTCGAATTCTAGAGCAGCTTCTGGTCATCTCTTTAGATGAACGGGCAGAATGAGGACGAAGGCCAGAGGCGCCTGGAAGATTCGAAGGACCCCATCGCCATCGGACGTCGCCAGAGGGATCACTTGGGGTTGCCTTTGCCATTCTCCGCTTCTTTTTTTCTTCTCTGGTTCTTCATCTCACCAACATCATATCTCACAATCTATCCATCTCATCTCACTTGGCCGCCCGGGATCAGGAGATTGCAGTATGGCACCGGTCGCAACGACGACGACGAAGCTGAGGACGTAGGCGCTTGGCCCCGACCTATTAATTGCCTGAGTTGCTGGTGGTGACGGGGGTAGTCCTTATCGGTGATGCTTTCTGTTCTCAGGGGGTGTTGATTTCGCGAGATTGAGCGGCGGGCTGGGGGCCAATCATGGGGGGTGGCAATCAGATGGACGGGCATATGGGTACACGACCATGACACACTGTTGCCCAGCTGGCCTGCAGGCGTCGGGTCGGGTTGTGTCGGTCGTACCACGCCTTACAGCGTCGAGTACGAGATGCAGAAGAGCCTTCGGACCGCAGCGTGGAAGTGCCGAGCCATGAGTGGTATTCAGGAGAGCGCCGCTGGGATTGGTCGGGCAGAAGCACAGCTTAGACTCTGGACGGTGCAAGTGAAACAAGCTGGCCAGTTGTACCTGACGATCCACCGCCACGCGCGCAGCCTATCAGGCGGCGATAAGCCCGGTCGACGCCGCTAAGCGATGCCCCCTAATGCGCGCGGATCCAAATTGCGCCCATCGATCCATCATCCACTCTTTTTGGCTGCTGCCATTCGTGGCAGCCGCTCTCGCTCTGCCCTGTGGGTGAGCGATGGCGGTTCGTACCTGCAGCCTTCGATTCACGGACTCCCTCCCTCACTCATTCACGCTTCCACGCCCTCGTCCACCCATGCCGGCCCACGGATGGATACCTGGACCAGTCCTTGGCCCAGTGGTGAAGGCCCCAGTCTGGTCTGGCGCCAGCTCGGTGCAGTGCAGTGCAGTGCAGTGCAGTGCAGCCCTGTCTTGTCCGCATTCGATCGGTGTTGCCAAAGTTACGCTGTCGACCTGTCTGCGCTGCCACGCTGCCACTTGATCTTATTACCCATGTCGTCGTTGCGCTGCCCCCCCCCGTCCCACTCCCACCCATGCCATCCCCATCTGTCCATCTCTCCTCCCCCCTGACCCCTGCTCTGCTCGCTCGTTTATCCTTTTGTTCCGGGCCACGCCCACTTGTTTCTCGACCTTTTCTTCTCTCTCTCCCCTCCACCAAGTTTATCTTGAACCACAGTCTTTTCAGTCCTTCCCATCACATCAAGAGTCTCTCATTCTCATTCTTCCCACCCACCGTCATTCTTTATTTGAGTCCTGCTAGCTCTTGCGAAATCGACTTTCGCTCGTTCCTCCCACCTGCACATATATCGCATCTGCTTACCTGCCCCATCACGCGTATATCCCGTCAACGAGCCTCACGAACTATCATTCCAGCCAGTGTTTTTGGAGTTTTGCAGAAAGAGCAGAAAAAGTAGCATCGATTGCTTGGAATTGGTCAATACACAGCATCACTAGCATCATCGATATCCCGTCCTTTCTCAGTCCATCCAAATCACCCCCGTCAAAATGCAGTTCTCCATCGCTTCCATGGCGCTCTTCGCCGCTTCGGCGTTGGCCATCGCTCACCCAGAGCACCAGCAATTCCACCACCGCCGCCAGTTGAACTCGACCGCTGAGCACACCACCTTGACCGTCAAGGCCACCATTACCCACACCATCACCAGCTGCGCCGCCAGCATCACCAACTGCCCTGCCCGTGCCGCCGAGTCCACCAGCGAGATGGTTGTCACCGAGACCATTGACCTGACCACCGTAAGTCGCTCCGGACGAGAATAGAAGAAACGAAGTACTGACCAGTTGATAGACCGTCTGCCCCGTCACGGCTGCCGAAGCTGCTAGCTCTGCCGCATCTGCATCTTACTTTGCAACTGCCACCAACGTGGGCGCTGTCGCTGTCACTCCAACTGCCTCCATTCCTCTCTCAACTGGGGCCTCCGCGTCTGCAAGTGAAGCCGGTGCTGCTGGAGCCTCCAGCAGCCCGGTCGTTCCTCTCGGAACGGGTGTCTCCGCAGCTGCCTCCAGTGCATCCCCAGTTGTCGCTGCCGTTGGCACCGCGGTCACCGTTAGCAACAGCACTCTCACCTACACTCTGGGCTCAGGATCATCCACCACCGTCATCACCACCACCGTCCAGCACACCTCCACCGCTACCTCATACACTGTAAGTGGTTCAAATGCAACCTCGAATGTGTAGATTCTGACCTTATTAGACCGAGTATGTTACTGCCACCCCTGCCGCATCTGCAGCTGAGGGAGTCGGTGCATCTGCCAGCTCTACAGGTCCAACCACCACCCTCACTGGAACCTCAACCATGACCAAGACTTTGACTGTGGTTCCAGCCTCTTCTGGAGCTGCTGGTGCCGCCGCCTCTGACCTCTCTGGTGTTAACGCTGTGGCCACCGGATCTGCCGCTGCCTCCGGAGCCTGCGCTGCCGTCACCGTCACTGAGACCATTGCCCTCTCAACCACTACCATTGTGAGTTTTATAGAATTGCTAGGTAAATCGATCTTCACGTGACTAATGATTTCGTAGTACGCCTCTATGACTGCCAGCGGTGCCGCCGCCGTTGTCACTGACCTTGCCGTCGCCGCCGCCAGCTCTTCCAGCTCTGCTGTCGTTATTGTCAGCACTGCCACCGTCCAGCCTTTGGCCCTCTCCAGCAGTGTTGCCCCATACGGAAACGGAACCGTTGCCACCTCCACCAAGAAGAAGTGCTCCAGCATCTTCCCATCTGGCTTCATCACCAAGACCGGAGGACTCGCTGTCCCAACCGGATACTAAGCTAACCTTCGTCTCCATTTCGACTCTCGATCCCTTCAAAGGAAGAGCCGACAATAAACCAAAACCACTACCATTACCTTCTTGAACGATAGATTTTTTTGGATTTGAAACTTTTTGATTTGACAAGCAATCGGAGAAATCCTTGGTGGGATATTTTTTCATATGTTCTTACAGCGCAGTTTTAGGAAGGCCGGAAGGCGAGTTGGCAGCATCACAGCGAACAAAACCTGGCATGGACGGAGTTCAGATTATTGGAAGACATGAATCATATGGGACGGACGGCGGGACAGCTGAAACAAAAGGAGTCTTTTCTTTTACCTTTCCCCGAGCACTTGGGGAGAGATCTGTATCTGAAATCTACCTCTCCTTATCCACGTCTCCTCCTATATATCAGCGCGGCTAATGACACCTGTACGAAATACATGTCTTGCTTTTGTTTGCCTTGATGCCCAACCTGCTTTTTTGCATTCGTAGCTGCTGCTCGCATTTCCTGTACTGGGAGCAAACCTATGTTCTTGTATATAGTGTATATTCTTAAACCGTAGTGGTTAAAACAAACCCGCTTGGACTCGGTGTTCAATGAATAGAGAGGTTGGTAACCTTTGACTTTGGCTTTTTTGTACCTGAGCGTGACTCGTGATTTAAGTTTGGTGAAACAATCGGATTGTGGTTCGCAGACAAGGCGGTCCTCTTGATCTAGAGGCTGCTAACGATTAGTCTTCCCATGATTCACCACAGTTCGGTAGCTTTCAGCGGAGAGGGATGACCGGCGTATCGGGAAGTCCAGATCACGATGGCATTGTTCTGGATTCGGATCAGGCTGGCTGACCAAAAGCGGTAGGCGGTCAGACCGGACGGACGCTCACTTGGTCAGTTTCTAAAGATAAGACCAGACAGAAGCACGCAGGTTTGATGCAGGTGATGTCTGATCCAGGGCCACAGCGAAGTCAATGACCTTGAAATCGCGGCATGATACCTGGGGTCGTCCCTCGTGCAACCCGAGGCTGGAAGATAAAAGAGAGCACGTCTTCGGGATTCTGGTTCCTTCTTTTCTTACTTTTATTGTTGCTCTGTAAGCGAAGCCACGAAACCCGCCTCAAAGCAACCTACCACGCCGGGTCATCATTGGCAGCCAACTTCCTCCCACCATATCTGACGCATGCGCAGCCCTTCATCATCGTCCCCAACCTCCCGCATTCTGTTCCCCTTCTCTGGGTCCATCGCTGCGCAGGAGACTTCACGTATGGCCTTGCCTTGAATCTGCGCTCGCAATACCACCTTCGTTCATTCCTTCCTGTCTGGCAGAGGTAAAGAGCGATCGCCTTGCCGGTTCATTTTTAGCACGCCGACCGCTTCCGCTTCAAACAAAGCCCGGCGTAATCGTGAACAGCGTCCTTTATCCCCCCTCGATACCCCGCCGATCCATCGTCGCACGCAAAGACATCACAGCACAACGCAGTCTTACCAACGTTCACGATGCGGCGTGCCTCAGACGATCTGAGCGATCCCGATCGCAACCTCGCCGAGTCCACTGGTTCGCCTACGACCGTCGTGCCCGAGGATGCTGACTTAGATCTCATCACGGAGGAGAATGAGAACAGGATACACACGCCACCTCCGCGCATCGCTGCTCGATTCTACCGACCTACGAACAATCGCCGCAAGTCCTCAGCGGCTTCCTCCCGTCGCAATTCCATATCCTCGGCGCATTCCCACCAGTCACTCTCGAGTCGCCATGGCGGCGGGCCGCAGAGCAATTATATCGCACAGCATTTACGTCGAGCCTCGATTATTGAGGACCGGAAAGCTAGATTGGCGGATCGAGCAGCGCATGCTGAGAAGGTCCGGCTCCGAGCGGCTCTTGCGAAAGCTGCGCCCCGGAGCACCACGAACTCGGAGGAGAGAGCCCTGGCAGCCCAGCAAGCTCGGGAGAAGAATCTGGCTGAGATTGTTGCGAGCTGTGCCGAGGAGGTGAAGCGTGCCAAGGGAATTGCGGAGAGCATGAAGGAGAAGAGAGAGGCTGAAGGCAAGAAGCTTAGAAAAGACATGGAAGAGAGGCTGGCCGAAGCAGAAAGAAGGAGAGGAGAGATCCTCAGTAGACAGAATGTGAAACGAGGAAGATCGGTCAGCCAACCGCGAAAATCCCCTTCGCCCATGATGGACGTTAGGGAAACCATCAGTGAGAGCACGGCTGCTGCCCGAATCCAACAGAAATGGAGAGTTCACAGGCGACGGAAGATACTGAAAGAGTTCTCAGACCTGGGCCTTACCATTGACAGTGTGCGGGAGACTTCATTCGAAGACGTGGTAGAGCTCCTGGCACAAGAAAGAGTCTTGATTGGCACCGCACATATCTTGAGGATATGCGGGTTAAAGGAAGGCGAAAGTGGATCTGTCAATGAGATGACAGCAGTCCGAACCTTCCTCTCTGCTTTCCTCATTCTTGGCCATCCTACTCAGGTTCTTAGCAGTAAAGGCGATAATGGGGATCAGGAGCAGGTGGGAGTATCGGCACCCATGCGCCGGGATGACTTGGCTAATCCTCAATTACAGGATCTCGTGGCCAAAGCACGAGATTTGCTAATCTCTTTCGAGAACGTGTTGTCGCGGCTGAACTCTGCCAATAGTTTTACGCCGCCAGTCGCACAGTTATCCCCATTATCGGAAGCTTATGCTACCTTTTTCAATGCCTTCATTGCATGGAAGGCTCGAGATTCCAGCACCCTCATTGATATGATGGTATTGCAGTTCGTGGAGCTAGATTCGATTTGGCAGACAGTCAAGGACAGTACGGAAGAGGCAGTGACTGATTCTTACCGAGACGGGATTAGGGAAAATCAGCTGAAGCTGATGGTACGGATCAAGAGACTTGCTGGTGCAACTGAGGGAAAGCGTTTGATTTCCAATGCGATCAGAGAAGCGCGGAAGGCAAGGACTTCAAAAAAACCTGCTGGTGATTCGAGACCGAGAGCAGCAGAATCTGTCACGTCGGAGGCTCCAGCACTTGCTGAGCTTACAGCTTCAGATAAAGCTGTCTCGGCTCATCTCCAGACTTTGACGCCACCTGCTACACCACAGAGAAACCAACGACCTCGCTCTCATGCAGATGATCTGAGGTCTGTACGGTCTGTGCTTCCCGATAACCGAACTGTCGTTCATGAGCTTGCATTGAACAAAGATTATCGCATTGAGACGGATGACTGCTTGGAAATGGAACAAAGAACTTTGGTTAGCCGAATGATCTTTGACTCCATGAGACAGCAGGTTGCCGCTGGAAACAGTGATGAGTGGGTTCTCGCCATGGCCGACAATGTCAAGGGCAAACTGCAGCATCTTTTGAAAGCTGGCAATTCCATGCATACCCTCATTGGCGAAGCACTTGATACAGAAGTCGTGGCAAGAGAGCTGCAAAATGGCAATTTCTCCTATGAGAAGTTCTTTTCTTTCATGGCATCCATTCTTCCTCGACTCTGCGCTCCCTTCCGAGATGCCGAAGTCAAAGAGCTCGTTGAGACACGGCTTCAGTCCGGGGATGTTGTCGATCGATTGGAAGCTCTAATGGGCTTCATCGATCTGATGCAGCTTGATTACGCGAACTTCATGCTCCAACAATCATCGCCAGAGCTCATCAAACACGCTATTACCTACGAAGCGAAGCACTTCTCCGAAATTATGGAAGAGAGCAACAATGATCTTTCTGCTACAGAAAGCGCATGGAGAATCGCCAGAGCAAAAGTAGTCACTGAGGCCGATCGTCGGGACCCAGAACAGATCCGTTTGGCGAGGACGAGACCAACCCCCGACAAGATCTATGCACAGATGCTGGTGGATATCTTCACCAGCATCAGCAGTCCTCCACCAGTCCCAGAGACTCTTCAACTCGATTTCAAGCGCATTACTCGCATGCGAATCGATGTCTTACGAGTCATCACAACTGGTGCAATTTTGCTACAGAGTAAGAATTTGCTCAAACGTGACGTTCGGAGTCAGTGGAAAACCGAAGCAGCTCGCGTGTTCTCCGTGCTTGAGAATGCCAAGACAAACGAGTCCGCGGCACAAGGTATTCAGGCCGCACTAGAAAGCTCTCGTAGTATGCCCGCAGCAACCAAGTCGCATATTCGCGATCTTGTCTCGCGAGTTGTCACGGCCTTCTTCTCCATAAGTACAGGCACCCAGCCTGGGGAGGTTCGTGACCCTGTTATGCGGCTGTTGCTCACTCGATTGAGAGGACACATGATGAATCGTCTTGCTGCTGCAACGGCCCGGGAGAAGGTCAAGGCCACCAGCACGGCCAGCGAAAGTCTTGCGACGCTCGGTCTTCCCGAGTTCGTGGGCAAGATTGGTGGAATGGTTGACGAGGTTCAACGCGTGGGACGACTAGATAGAGAGAGTCACGGTGTATGGTACGAGGTCTTGAGCGCGAAGATTGAGGCTGAAGACACAATCACTTCTGCTTCTACTTCAGCCATTTCTACGCCATGATTTGTTGCCCTTGTGGTTTTATTATAGGCAGGCGGGCAGGCGTTCTGAGTATTACAACATATTTTGTGCATGGGAACGGTTTTATTTCCGGTTATGTACGGGGCATGGTTGGTGGCGTTTTGGGAGGGCTTGCTTGGGTGGATGGCACGTTTGATTCCTCGATAAGGTATTGCGGCTTCTACTACAGTTGTATTGGGCCTGGATTTGACAGAACAGACCTGGGATGGAGTTAGCAATGTTGGACTGGATTTGATTCAGTCGAGTTGTGCTGTTGCGATGAGATGAGACGAGATAGGACGGGGTGGGATGACTGAGGATGGAAGTCGAGATCTTCCTGCGTGTAATGAATCATGACCTGGGTATGGAGCGAGCGAGCGAATGATATGATTGTTGCTGAGAAGGCTTTTCCATTTGGACTTCTGCTTTTGTCTTCTTGGTTGTTTTGTTTGTATTTCTGGTATCGAAATTGCCGAGCCTTTTGTGTTCTTTTGTTTTGAGATTCATAGATTCCTTTGTGTCTTCGTATTCGGAGTTCTGGGGACTTTGGGTTTGGGCCTCGGATCATGATTTCAGGGATTAGGTCAGGATTGTTCGAATGGGGCTGGTTTCAAGTTTCTGTCCTTCAGTATAGGCTCTATGGAATACGAGAATGAAGAGCCGTTTCAATATTTATAGACCACGCAGCCTATCTTCTGTTTCTTTGAATACCGAATCTGTGTGAGTCAGGTGTTACGAGTTTCTTCCTCCATACACTTGTTATGCCTTCGCTAGTTCCAAGAGTGCTCGCTGTAATTTGGAAAAAGTTA
Organism: Coleophoma crateriformis; assembly: GCA_003369635.1. NCBI lineage: Eukaryota > Fungi > Ascomycota > Leotiomycetes > Helotiales > Dermateaceae > Coleophoma > Coleophoma crateriformis. Next base: position 1,979,182 of record PDLN01000003.1, read on the forward strand.
AGCGAGCTGAGGTCCTTGTCCTAACACCTATCTTATATCTTGATAGAATTGATTCCCGCGCCTTGATTCCTACTCTTACCAAAGTCTCATGCTCACCCTAGGGCTAACGTCCCGAACTGTTTTCCTACCAACCCTCTCGATCAGAGAACGCACATCACCCCACCACCACCACCGCCTTTCCCTCACGCTGCTCCCTCTCCTCCTCCGGCAACCGACTCCTCGCCAGTCGCCGATACACATAATCCCCCGCATTCACCGGCTCATACCTCCCCGTCTCTCCGGGCGGCAGACACGTCTCCAGCGTCCGGATCTCCGCCGCATAATCCACGCCAAAGAAGAACGGAATCGAGTAGCGCTCCCGCCCACTGACGTTCAGCACGCGATGCACCGTACTGATAAACACATCGTTCGTCCACCGCGCCAGCATATCCCCGATGTTGACCACGAACGTCCCCGCCACGGGCGGTGCCAGCAGCCACTCGCCCGCCGCGTTCAGGATCTGCAGCCCCGACACCGTCGGGTCCGGGTCCTGGCATAGGATCGTGAAGCACTCGATGTCCGTGTGCGCCCCGATCCCCAGTGCCTGGTCGATGCTCTGCGTCGCGGCTTGCGGCGGGTAGTGGATCAGTCGGCACATCGCCCCGGGGGTCTGCACCAGCCTGTCGAAGTGCTCCGCCGATAGGCCGAGCACCTCCGCGAAGAGCTGGATCAGCCGCCGCGCGAGCGTGAGCATCTGCGCGTAGTACGTTGCCAGTGAGGCTTTGAAGGCCGGGTCCGCTGGCCAGGCATTCGGCCCGGCCATGGAGTTGCTGGGGTCCCAGACTGAAGGGGAGGAAAAAGGGTGGTGAGTATTTCTGTCTTATTTGGGGGGTTTCTCGCGCCCGCCTGGCCTTGGGATCTGGACCAGCGGATTAGGGAACACGGGGTATGCACTTACGAGGCTCGCCCTTCTCGTCGTCGGTCTCCTCCACCATTGGATCCAACCCCCGCTCATACCCCCAGTTAAACGCCTCGTTCAAATCCGGCAGCTTGCTCTCATCGGTGCGCACCCGGGCCGGGGGTTCATAGCCGCGGAGGATCCGGCTCTTCTTGAAGAAGACGCGCATCTTCTCGTCGTCGGGCTGCGCAAAGAACCGGCGCGCCGTCTCGAACGCCTCGCCGATGACCTCGGGAGGCACGCCTGTGTCGCTGATGTAGAAGAAGCCGACGCGCGTGCAGGCGTCTCGCAGCGCGCGTAGGATCTCGCCGTGCGGCGCTTGCAGCGAGATGGTCGGGATCTCGGAGGCGGTGGCGCGCCGCGCGACGTTGCTGGTTAGGGTGCGCTTGTTGCCGGAGAAGGACGTGAATTCGGTGGTGCTGGCGGGGGAGGGGGCGGGTGCCGTTTGGAGGGTTGCCATGCTGGTGACTGGGGGTTATTGGATAGTATACTTGAGGTAAGGGGAGATGTTGAGGACTCGTGCTTGAGCTTCCTCGTCGCTGGAGGTTAAGACTACGCTTTGCGTTCAGTCTTCAGTGTAATACGAGCTCGTTAGAGAGTCAGGTATGCGCATTCGTGAGAAGGAAAGGGTGCTCGGATTTCAGGAAGGGAGGAGAAGTGAAGTGAGGTCAAGACAAAGTACATAAAATGCCCCATCTTAGCGAGCGAGCCGACGGCCAGGACAGAGCATGCGTGCCAGTCGGGCCTGCGGCGTCCATGCCTCTGAAGCGCAAGTCCCACGTCTGTTTCCCGTCAGCCTTTCTTGGATGACTAGCAGAGATGGTAGGCCAATGGATGGCCAGATCAAGATGGGGAAGGGCTCCCAAAGGTGGGAGTGGGATGCCGTTATCTCGGCAGAAGTCTTGCTGGCTTCGGGCCAGGAATCTAATCCTCCTTCTCCGTGTACCGACAAAGTCTTAGGACTGTTTCGTCATGGCCAGTTTACATCTGATTTGAAGGTCACACAACCGCACATGAGAAGGTAAGTTCCTTACTGGTGGACTTGATATCTTTTTGTAGTAGCTGAGTCTTGGGATCAATCGGCTTAACATGAGCACTTAGCTGTGAAGGAGGTGAACTTGGGGTACTGGTAGTATCTTCTGAGCAATATCAAGATCAAAGAAAGTCCCAGAAAAAGCACTTGCAGAATTAAAAGACGTAATTCATTACATTGCTCAGTTAACCTCATCGCCCGCTGTCGTAAGTTCGTTGTAGTAATACAGAGTATGCTAAAAGAAAAAGGGATTTCAACACCAAAACACTCTTCGTATTTGTTCAGACCCATCCCAAAACAAAAGAAAACCAACAAACAGACTGATCTCTTGAGTTTCAAAGGTAATATAGTAGGTATTGGTGAAGAACTGAGAAATTAGGCCGAAGAAGGATGGGTCGTAATTGCACCCGAAGCTCTACGGCTGGAAGAGAAATCCTGTGCCATCGAGGTACATGTCCCAGTCGGCGACAAAATTCGCACCATACTGATCGGTAAACGGTGTACTATCCAAAGATGGTAGTTGTGTTTGCTCTATCTGTGATTGCTCTTTTCCGACCGGGGCGACAGTAGACTCGAAGTTGTAAGCCTGTGGACTGGGCCAAGGCCCGTCGGCCGGAATTTGGGCTACTAAAGAACATGAAGCCGCATTGAAACTCTGCTCCGGTCCAGGAAAGGCACATTGCGATTCCATATTTCCATCAGAGGAGTGTTGCTGTGCAGTAGATGATATCCCAGGAAAAACATTGTTATATATACCGATATCTCGATATGGTATAGGATGGACTGATGCTGCAGTAAGAGACGGAACTTTACAAGGAATTGCAAATCGTGCGGATTGACCAATGGTGGCAATAGGATCTATAGTACTAGCCTTATGTGTTGATAGAGAAGATAGCGTGGTAGGTTTGTTTTCGAGAAATGAGTTCCCTGGCACGAACGTTTCAAAGGTGTTGCTACTGCTGCGCTCTCGACAATCGCTTTTGCTACCATCTAAATTAGTCATGGATGCTGTCGCAACTTGTTTGTCCCAATAAGCAACAAGATGCGCAACCCTCCCGGTCTTCATAGCATATTCTTGGTTTTCATCTACTTGTGGCAACGTCTGAAAAGTATTTGGAATCGTTGATGATTGTGGACCAAATGGACCTTGCGAGGATGGGACGGTTGGTATGGGGTAGTGATCAACTAGTGCTGGACTGCAGAGTTTCTCTTTGGATTTAATCTGTGGTGTAGGTTGCTTATGGCACTGAAAACTTTCAGAGGGTAGGGATGATGCATTTGTAGAAGCTCCGCTCTTCTTAGCTTTTACACTACGTTTCGTTAGAGCTCCTGGAACGCTCTTGCTGCCAGAACTAGACTTAGTAGGTGAATGTCCAAGGATTAGAGTTCTGCAGATGCCAATGCGGAAGAAAGATTCGTTGTTGCGTACGGCCACCATGGCATTCCGACCAAACTCGGAAAGAGTGGTGTCTTTAGACGTTTTGGCATAAACATCCGCACCGTTCTCAAGGAGGACATTGCACGCGGGAACATTGCCAAGGGCAAGAGCAACCTCCAAAGCAGTCTCTCCTTGAAAATTTCGGCCGCGAACAATGCTCCGGGTGCGGCTGTAACTGAAATCCTTCAGCATTATTTCAATCCTACGAGCGATTTCCTGGTCGGGGACGCCATCAAGTCGTAGCTCGTCTATCAATGTAGTGGTTGCACGGCCGGTTTCGAAACCGCGGGATCGCTTCTCCGCACGATCCAAATTATTATACGATGACATACGCGCACTATACGGAAACGGGTTGTAGTATTCGTCAGCCGATTGCCCGGATTGTCCTGAGCCACGTCTAGCAGAGAACCGGGATCGGAGAGTTCCGTTTGATGATAGCATACTCTGAATGGACATGCGTGGTAACTTCTTCTTAAGAAACTCAAGAAATCCACGAGGATAGTGTAGCTCATCCTCAATCTCTGCCACATTCTTCTCGGGCTCTAATTTCGCACTTGTTGAAGGGTTTACGACAGGAAAGGTGTCAGTGGAGCCAGAATGTAATTCCATGTCTGAAGGGCTTGCCCATAGTGGGTATTGTTGACCCGATGCTTCTCTGGCACTGTTCAAGATTCGCCTACGACTGCTGCTCGAAACATTCACAAATCCAGCTGGTGCCAACCTTTTTCGTGGCTCTGCATTAGAAAACACGGTGGATCCATCATGAGCGTCTTGATCTGGAATGAAGGTTTCGTCAATCACTCCCAGATCAAGATTCTGAGTATCTCCCGGGGTTGGAGCGAATTGAAAGGATGCTGGGGATAGTCCTCCAAAACAAAGAGCTGGAGTTGAGACCGCAACTGGTAGCGCATGTTTGGTCTCACGCGCGGAGTCTGTTGACGATTTGGGCGCTCGAATTGTCGTTGTTTCTGATCCATCGAAACTCTTTCCTCGAGAATCCTGACTTGGAGTTGACAGAGGAACAATGTTAGTTGTGCTCAGCTTGTCATCATCTTCTTGCTGCTGCTGGTATTTGTGGAACGCCCGTACAAGTCGCGCTTTCAGCTTGTCTCGCTTCTTCTTTTCTTTGATCTTGACTTCGCCTGGCTTCAAAGGCGTAATCTCCTCCCAATAATTCCGGCATGATCTCAAGCTAGAAATACATCAGTTGCTGGGCCTACGTAAAAGGAAGGCACATACCATGGTGAGAATTCTGGTTCCGAATTCGTGGCATCCTCATGCAATACAGCTGGGAGATACTTGAAAGGTACAACACTTTTGGTGACCAGCTGGAATAGTATGCGTTTTCGGGCCGACGTAAATCCGAGAGGAGGTGCACCTGCGTTCGATCTTTGACGGTCAAGGTCAATATCTGACGTAGCATCATGCGACCAGCGCTTCTTGATGGAAGAGAACATCTTCAGCGGTTGTCACCCAGCAAGTATTCGATGCACGGACGAAAGAGGTACGACATTCACTTGAGGAGGAGAAGGAAGGAAAGGACGGCCACCGGTGGTCCCATGGCCCAGAAGATAAGGCGGGTGTCCAAGGAGGCTCTGAAGCCGGGAATACAGGCACATGGTGGCATGATGGATTGCAGTGGCAGCCACATCGCAAAGTGCAAGAATCAGAACGACGACAGTGAGGCAGTGAGTGGTGTTGCGAGTGAGGGCGTTGCTGCTGCAGACGGACGAACCCTGTCCCCGTCAGATTCCCCTCGTCGCTAATCTCGCCAGCGGAGCGGTCCCCAGGTCAGGAGCAGGGCCATCGTTGACATGGCGCAGTACCTCTGTCGAAGTTGCACGGTAGCTGCGCGATATCCTCTCCACATGTCTCTCCCTAATCTCCACGTTCGCCTCGTCAGCTATGTGGCAGTGGTGAGAATGTCGGTGAGACGGTCAGAAGGACTGTCGCAGAGACTGTCGGAGAGATTGGTTGGAGGGAAAGGATGGAGGGACAAGTTGGAGTGGCATGCCAAGCCAAGATAGAGCAGGTACAGTTCCTGCATCGTGCTCCTCATGACCCGCCCACTGCAGAACTTGAAGTCTGCCCCTGCCTGCCTTTCGTTTGGGTCATGCAGAAACTCGAGCAGCTCCTACTCACCCTCATCGTCATACTGATTGCTCACAGCCAGTCAACAGAGAAAGTCAAGTTCAAACATGTAAGGCTGAAACACTGCGTGGCGGAGGGAGGCAAATGCCAAGGTTGCCAATATCCTACCGGGTATATACGAGGACGCATCTTGATTGGCAACACCAGGAAGCCGGCACCAATGTTCCCTTAACAGCCCTCGATCCAATCTCCCGATGGTATGTTTTGCGACACCGGGGAAGGGGCCAAGAATTCCCGGCTCGAACTTTTTGTATTCTAGAAAAAGGATAATCTAGGAAGATGTCCTGGGGAGAAGACAATTCGGGCGTCGAATGTTTCTCATTTCCTCATTAAGAAATCCCCTTGCCGATTCCTGCATTTCCGCCACTCCCAGCTTGATATTGATTCTGCACGTTCGTCCACCAACCTTGCACAAGCCGGATCTGACGGGTCGAGCTGTCTTCTGCAAGCAAACTTCTGCAAAACTCTACAAAACTTTGCAAGATTCTGCAAGACTCTGCGAAACGTCTAGTCGCAGTTTTGCCATCGGGCTGCAGCCCCCTGGCTATTTTCCGTAAGCACGTGGAAAATCATCAGTTATTCACCCCTTTTGGTCATTTTCTGCTGCGCTCCTCGTCTGAGATAACCCGTGCAAGCCAGTTCAGTAGCCAAACTCCACCCTACCCATGCCGCTTTTCGTGCGACGCTCCCATCGACTCTGTCTGACTTGATGCTACTCGCTTAAAGACCAGTAATGCATTATTGCATTTTCAACTCTCTGGATGCTCTTGGCTTCTTGAATGTCTGCAGCATAGCACGCCCGATTACTGCTGGGTGGCCACTTGACGTTTCTTCACCTAGTGATTTCGAGGAAAATGCAGAATCATTTCCGCTTCCATGATAACAGCATCGGTGAATGTAGATCCTTAACTACCACTTCTGCCCATAAGTATATTTCATATGTACCTAACGATTTGACTTCTGTTTCATTATATCTCTCGGTTTCTTCCTATCGATGCCTGCCTGTGCGTTTATTCTCAGTGAAGCACCGTCACAGTACTTTTTGCATTGTCGCAACGTTTCGTCAGTAGTTGCAATGGAGAACTCTCGGCGGCAAAGTGACGAGTTAGCCCCTTTGCGCCAGTTAGTATCGCTCTTGCGCTAACGTATTGCAGCTACCGACACTGCTCTTCGGCACTGGATGCACGGCTTTTGGACAATCAATCAGTCGCAATTTCACCCTTGTTACCAATCGATAATGCGTATACTGAGCCTGGTAGCTTGCGAGCACCAGATCATAAAAAAGGAAGGGCCTTGCTCTATCCAGACGCACTTTCAACTACCAACGAAACTTCTCAATCGCCGTCAGAGCAGCCAATGTGGTCATCTTTTTGCTGGGATACGCCATTCGCGTCCAATGCAATACATGCGTCTCCAACACCATCCTATTCCAGGGGTTCGCCATTTATACAACTGCCATTGGCTTCACCTCCCGAGACATTGTTTGCGAGCAACATAGAATACGCCATTCAAGCCCCAGTCTGCACAACCTACATCTCCCCCGAGTTGGTCTACTTATCAGATAGCAACTCTTTAACCTCTACACCTTTTTCATATCCCTCTCCTATCTCCGCCCTTTCCCCATCGCAAAATCCGCCCCAGACTCGTCTTCGTTGCCCTTGGGCACAGGGATGCAATGCAACGGTCAGCCGTCGCAGTGATCTCGACCGTCACTGGCAAACCGTCCATGCAAGGATACGACACCACTGTTTTGTGAAAAGCTGCCATGACAACGGTGGGAGAGGGTATTGTCGACTTGAGAAGTTGAAGAAGCATCTTAAGGAGAAGCATGGTATCGAGAAAAGGAGACGGCGTTAGAAACTAACGTGAATATTCTATCTCGTGGGCTCGTGGCGGGGTGGGTAAGGAGTCTAGAGATGGTTGGGCATGGCAATGTGTGTGTATTAGGTATAAGACTGGCAAGTCTTGGCGTATTTTCTGTTTTGGCTTTTAAGCTAGTAAGTACATACAAGCACACTGTATAATTAGGTTTCGGATAATTTATGAGTCTAAATCTTATGTCGCTCTACAATCTATCTCATCTAATAAGGAGAACCAGGCAACATATATTAATACTTGTAGGGCGTTATTCGATTATGTCTATTCAAACCTCAGTACGCTATCGTAGATTAGCTCTGCCATTCATCCTGCCATTTGGATCCTTGAACATACGAGTCAAGCTGTCAAGGATAGTTGGCGCAATAGCTCCCACGCACAGAGATATCTCTGTGCCTTAAAGTATCGTGAAAATTACTCAGCTCAAATTTCGAATCATAATTGACCACTTCTTCTTAGAAAAAGCTTGTGGATTTTGGGTTTATTCATCTTGTGTCCTGGCAGTCACTAACTGTGGTATAAGATAAATTCTTGGCAAATGTCGTCTTAGCTCGCCGTCTCGCCCGCTAGTTCTTTACGTACAAGGCCATAAACCGACGTCCTCCCACCTCGAATCTTTCTTCCCCTGACACAAGAGGGAACAGCAAAAAACCGAGAATCAAACAAAGGCCATGGCAAGGCTTCTGGATCTCCCAACTGAAGTGATTGCCCACATCTTTCACGCCGTGCAGGAAATAACCTGGGGGCCACATTATGAGCTGACCCTTATCAACAGCCTTGCTCCTGACCCAGAGTCGTATGCGCGATGGACGCTCCAGGACGCAGGACCTGTCATTCTAGCTTCAACATGCCATCAAATGCAAGATATCTATCTCTCGTCCGCCGTGGCTGGGAACCTGATTCTCTCCCTTCCTCCAGACTTTGTGCCGGCAAGCCGTGGCTCATACATGGATAATTGGATGGATGGATTCCTAGATCATACGCTACGCGGACATTTGAAAAGACTGGAAATAGCAAGGAGAGGATGTCCTCTACGTCGGTTCACATTTGTAACTCACTGGTATGCGATTGATCATGCGATTAGACCGTTGTGTAGAAGGATGTGGAAGAATGTGTTAGAAGCTGTGAGTGAGGTATTTGGAGATGAGCTAGGCGTTGTCATATGTTGTCAGGGTAGGGACGTAAAAGAAGTCATGTCGTGTTCGCCAAAGGCCATGAAGCAAATGGAAAGCTTATCTGAGAGAATTGGTCTTGGACTGACGGGTGGAGAGGAAGCAGAAAAGGAGAAGAGTCATGAAGCAGATGAATCTCTCCCGAGCACTTCATCCCGCACACGATCGATTTCTCTCCGCAGCGGACGGAATCCGGCTCCACCAAAACCAACCCACTCGCCTATTCCCGATACCACGGAACTCACATCTTCGACACCACTGTCTCTCCATCTCTACTTCGGCTGGAAGGTACACTATGCCGACACTTTACTTTCAGAAGCACTGCAAGCCTTTGCAAATAAGAACCTTCGATCCATATCCTTCGTCTCCGATCCGAGCAATATGCATATTCCAGGACACTCTCGACCTCCTGCTACAGGGAAGCAACTTTACCTAGCCCAGAACAGATGTGGTATCACAAATTCCTGGCGCCATATGTTGCCAGACTTGACAGCAGCTTCTGAGACGGTCGAGGAGATACGACTCGATTGTAGCCTTTTCTGGTCCGAGATTGCATATGTGCTTCCATTCTTGCACAAACTCAAGAAACTAGACTGTGAACTCGCAATACTGCTCTCAGAGCCAATCTATCATTTTCGTCTAGAAACGAAAGAAGAGGCGGGGAGGAGGATCTTAGAGACTTGTTTCAGTAAAGAGACAAAGAAGAAGGAGAAGGGCCTGAAGAAGAACCGGGCTCAAAAGTGGCTTGCTATTGCAAAAGAGCATGTGCTATTGCCGGTAATTGATCCGGTGGCTAGAGACTTTCCGCTGGGAGCGACGCATGATAGGTTCTCAAGTGTGCATAAGGAAGTTTGCGACCAGCTTCGTGAATTGAGGAAGGAGAGAGCACGAGAATAAGAACACCTTGCGAGGTTTTCTCAAAAAGTATTTACCATGCACAGATTTCAGCCCGCAGTTGATTTTGATCAAATATCTGTCGCTTGAGTGAATTGAACCGATGGCATTGGACTGAAGCGAGCTTTTTATCACCCCATCCACCCCATCCTTCAGTCCCAAGTCTTGGCTGATGCTAGGTTGTTCTACCAAATAGGATAATTTACCGTTATCTTCTTGCAGTTGAAACTATTTGAAGCAACCTCTCTACCCCAGTGATACTTGAGCCGTTCTCAGCTAGAAAGCGCTTTCACACACGTCGGGGTCGCCGACGAGGTAGGCTGACTATATAGACGATAAGCTCACGCCAAAGACAAACCAAAAAGTTCCTGTTTATCACTCTTCGGCTCGCCAGATAACAAGTATGGCTTTTGCAAGCACCCAAACAGTAACGCTACCCGAGACCGTAGAGGGGAAGAAGTACGAATACTACTACTACAACGGCACTTATGGACACAAACGCGAGGTATTGACCGGGCCTTCGGCACATACGACCTTTCAGGAAATCCCAATCATAGAGGTCTCCGGGATTTTCAGTGATTCCTTTGAAACCCGGAAGGAAGTCGCGTTAAAAGTTGCCGATGCTTGTGAGAACATCGGATTCCTGCTGATCAAGGGTCATGGCGTTGATCAGGCGGTTATCGATGAGACATATGAGATGAGCAAATGGTATTTCGATCATGACCTTGAGTGGAAGGAGCAGTGCGGGATTTATAAGAATGAGGGCCTGCGGGGGTATGAAGGGATCTATGGTGCGAGGCTCGATGAGAGTCTGAGAAAGGGAGGTAAGATTCCATCTGCACGGCAGATAACTTTCCGAGAAATCTGATAAGTGTGGGTATCAACTAACCCAGTCTCCAGACAAGAAAGAATCATTTCTCTACTCATATGACCCCCTAGCCGATCCAACCAAGCCGGAACTCACCGCAGATTATCGAAGCAAGCTTTTCACCAACCAATGGCCAGCAGATGCCCCTAAATTCAAGGAGGTCTTGCAGAATTACCAGGGACAACTACTCACTCTCGCACGAGCACTCATGCGTACCTTTGCACTAGGCCTAGGCGTAGAGGAGACATACTTCGACGGCATAATCAAAGCACCCTTCAACAGCATCAAGATCATCAAATACCCGACCCAAGAGCCCGACAACATATCCGAGATTGGAATTGGCGCCCACACGGACTTTGAAACCTTCACGATCCTCAGCCAGGACCAGGTGGGTGGCTTGGAGGTTCTGAACAAGAATGGCCATTATATCCCGGCGACGCCGACGCCGGGGACGTTTGTGGTGAATGTGGGCGATTTCTTGCAACGGATCAGTAATGAGCGGTTCATCTCGACGGTGCATCGGGTGAGAAACGTTACGGGTCAGCAGAGATATTCGATCCCGTTCTTCTTTGCATTCGACTTGGACGCTTATGTTAAGGTATGGCCGTCTCGGACGAGATTTTTGTTTTGTAGTACGTACTTTGATCTGACATTTATCTAGGTATTGGAGAATTGTGTAAGTGAAGACAGGCCTGCAAAGTATGAGCCGCTAAATGTAGCAGAGGTAAGATATTTATCATCGCCCATTTCTTCTAGACTTCCTAGAAATAAAGCTAAGCGTGATTGTAGTACACGGCCAATCTTAGAAAACTGCAGTATGGGAGATTTCAGAAAATGCTGAGCCAGGATGCTTGAGCAAACTGGCCGCTCGATTAAGTCTTTACGTCTCTACGCTGGAGCGAAAATATTGGGAACTTGTAGCAGAGGTTTGTAGTGCTGCTTTCACGCAGAAGAAAAGTAGACGTCATATCCTGAATTATTAAAAATGATGGACTTTCTCAAAATACAAGGAGAGTGGGAAGGCAAATTGGTTGAGACAGCATGAGAATAATAAGAACTAGGAATTCCATTAGTTCATGTGTACAGCTAGCCTTTGCATGCATACTTTGAGCAAACTCCCTGAATCTGAAGATATGCCAAAGCTGGGAGATCGTAGTAAAGGGGCATTGAGTATCGAGCGCCCTATCAAGCCAATCAACAGCTGGACGTCCTTTCGGGTTACACAGCTTAAGCGAGGCCTGCATTGGCTATGGAGATACTTTCGTACGGTTGAAATGGTTCGTGCATTCAGAGTTAACCAAAGAGCTGACCGATTATTTGATCAGAAATTTTGACAGTTCGACGGTCCTCCTTGCTTCGCTCGTACATGGAGCCGGTGCTCCGCATAAACATTAATCCCCCGGTCACCACATTCTTATTACCAGCCGAGACGCCTTCGAGCAATACTTTCTTGACCATTGCTACCAAAAGCCCTCAAAAATTGTGATTCGCTCCTTTTTCATCTTACGGTGTCAGATGCCTCCTCTCGCATGGCCGTGACTTGACCACGTCGCTTTTGCTTGATTTGACACGCCAGTCAAAGTACTCGGGCAGGACCCTTCTTCCTGTAATAACCAATTTCCTGATAGAAGCCTCCAAGTACGCTCCAGGCGCTAATATGCTCTTGTCAGCAGCATATTGTACTGGTGTCAGTCTGCGCTGTCGAAACGCGCAGAGGGAGGAATGTCATCACAATGACGAGGTGGGAGGACAAGCCCCCACGGATAACGCTCGGACAACCTTCCCCAGCTGCACGCCTCATGCTTGATGGTGGGACGGCGTCGCGACGGGGATAGGCACTCGAGATGACCGACCACATGCCAGGAAATACTTCGAATAGCTGTCGAGACGCTGGAGCAGCCATTGAAATACGAAAAGCGCCACGGGGATGGATACGACAAGAGTGGAACGACAAATTCAATAACGCGAATCAACGCTGCTCGACAGATGGCGGAAAAGGGCTTCACCCACATCCCATAATCTGCCCCGGACAATCTTCACATGGAGAAGCGGCCGCAGCCCCATCGTGGTGTGCCATTGGCGGAATAAATGACGCGCGATCCGGTCAGACAGGACTGAGGTATTCACTGCGACGACCATAATCCTCTCAACTCCAGCGATACAACTTCAATCCTACTTGAGTTCGGGTTTCCATCGTCTTTCGTCTACTCAAGTGCCTCCCCACCTCAAACCGTGGTGCAATTGTGCGCGGACAGGCTTGCGCATGAACAAAAGGTTGACCGAGCCCTGGAATCAAGCTAAGAGCTCCTGTGGATCCTCATAAGTGCTTGGTCACGTCAGTAGCGGGCACAACTAGACTCAACTTTTGCAGATCTCCCATCTTAATCTTCGCATTGCCATTCACCCTTTTGACCTGCCTCCATTTTCTCCATCCTCCACATTCGGACTCCTCCCTCTTTGTCCTCCCGCTTCATCTCGAGAATGGCATTTCGACAACGACTGGCGAGGCCGCTTCTGTACACAACCGGGGCCGCTGCGGTTGGGGGTGGCATTCTCTACTATTCCTACCGGCCGCGAAACATCCCAGGTTCCGACCCTGCTGCGGTGCCTCCTCCAGGCTACGGTCCGGGGGGAAGTTTCCGACCTCCACGATTCCCCAAAGTCAAGACTCGAGATGAACAAATCGCAGCATTGAAGCAGAGCGGAGGCATCACAACCATCACTGGTGGCTACTTCAGTTCCGGCGAGACGGTGGCTGCCCCCAGTGATGCAGATATCTATGATCTGTTGATCATTGGTGGAGGTGCCACGGGTGCTGGAGTAGCTCTCGATGCAGCAACCAGAGGTCTGAAGGTCGCAATGGTTGAGCGCGACGATTTCAGCAGTGGAACCAGTAGTAAGAGCACAAAGTTGGTTCATGGTGGTGTCAGATACTTGGAGAAGGCTGTTTGGGAGCTGGACTACAACCAATACAAGCTTGTGCGCGAAGCATTGAGGGAGCGGAAGTACTTCTTGGAGACGGCCCCGCATTTGTCGTCATGGCTTCCCATCATGCTGCCACTGGACAAGTGGTGGAAGGCACCGTACTACTGGGCTGGAACCAAAGCCTATGATTTCTTGGCGGGATCAGAAGGTATTGAATCTTCGTACTTTTTGACCAAGAGCAAGGCGCTGGATGCTTTCCCAATGCTGAAAAGAACGGATCTGGTCGGAGCGTTAGTTTACTACGATGGTGCACATAACGATTCGCGAATGAACGTCTCACTGGCGATGACGGCTGCTCTGTATGGTGCCAATGTAGCCAACCATGTGGAGGTGGTAGGCCTTGAGAAAGACGCTTCCGGGAAGCTCTGCGGAGCTCGCGTGAAGGATCTGGTGCAGGAGAAGAACGGCAAGAAGGCCGAGGAGTTCACAATCCGTGCACGAGGAATTATCAATGCTACAGGGCCGTTTGTTGATGGAATCAGAAAGATGGATGAGCAAGACATCAAAGAGATTGTTGCGCCTAGCTCCGGTGTTCACGTCGTTCTTCCCGGATATTACAGCCCTCAAAAGATGGGTTTGATTGACCCCAAAACTTCTGATGGTCGGGTTATCTTCTTCCTGCCTTGGCAAGGAAACACTATTGCGGGAACCACCGATGCACCAACGAAGATTTCGCAAAATCCAGTTGCAGGTGAAGAAGAGATCAACTGGATTCTTTCTGAGATTCGACACTACTTGTCTCCCGATATCAATGTACGACGTGGTGATGTCCTTGCAGCCTGGTCCGGAATCAGACCTTTGGTCAAAGATCCAAAGGCCAAGAACACAGAATCCTTGGTCCGAAATCATCTCATCGATATGTCACCATCAGGTCTTCTCACTTGTGCCGGAGGAAAGTGGACCACCTATCGACAAATGGCTGAGGAGTGTGTGGATGAAGCCGTCAGCCAATTCAAGCTTGACCCAAAACCATATCCCAGTGCAATCAACATCAGTGGTACAGAAATGGTCAACGATGGAGCCAAGCTTGATGGAACTTGCCAAACCCACCAAGTCAAACTTGTTGGAGCCCACGGCTTTTCTAAGACGCTTTTCATCAATCTTATCCAGCATTTCGGCGTCGAAACGGATGTTGCAAAGCATCTCACTGAGTCGTACGGAGACCGAGCCTGGACCGTTGCTGCGCTAAGTGGCCCTACGGAGCAACGATTCCCTGTTCGAGGCGAGAGAATCAGCCCTCTTTACCCATTTGTTGATGGCGAGGTCCGATATGCTGTCAGGCACGAGTATGCACAGACAGCGGTTGATGTCTTGGCGCGAAGAACGAGATTGGCTTTCTTGAACGCACAAGCTGCCCTTGAGGCTCTTCCCAGGGTCATTGATATCATGGCATCTGAGCTGAAATGGGACAGCAAGCGAAAGTCAGCTGAGTGGACGGATTGTAAGTTGCTCCCTCCTTTTGTTCAAAGCTGGATACTAACATCAGTCACAGCCGTAAGGTTCCTTGAGAGTATGGGACTTCCCAAGTCACGACTTAATGTAACCCGAAAGGAAGTCGAGAGCGGCAAGCTGAGCTTTAAGGACTCCTTAGAGTACAAGATGTACTCTCGCCACGACCAACCGGCCGATTATATCGAGAGTGATGCCGCCAAGGGACTCGCAGACCCGGGGTTGGACAAGGAGAGTCCTGCTAACCAGTAAATAAAATGGAGCGGTAAATGACGGAGTGTATTTATGATGTGATTGTGGTGGAACGGTCTGAGAAAAGATGATACCATGCTCAGCTTGAGGCGTGAATAGAAGCCTGGATTGGAGTGGATCGGATGCTTGCACCAGGTCTAGCTGGCAGGCTTTTTGCTTATGTGTGATGATATGCATGTGTGGTGTTTAGATTACTTTTAATGGTCAAATGGAGTCTCTGAATGGCTTCTGAGTGAAGTTCTTACCTGTCCGTCTTTGTGCGTCCTCTTGTGAGCTGATTCTCAAGATCATGAAAGGCTGTCAAGTCTCACTAGATCTGCCGTGCCAATGGCTCTGATGCTTGTGCGTGAATCACTAGATGTTATGCCAAGTCACGAGAGCCGCGAATCTAGAGGAAGCGGTTCTCTTAGTGTCCTCCTTCAACCACAGGTCTCTGCTTACGTGTTTCCGACTCAAGCGCATGAACTTTCTGCAATCGCAAGAGCTACACCAGTTTGTAAGCACCGTACTGAAGGGCGCGCCAGCGAGTTGACATAAGCCAAGGAAGCGAGCTCGTCGGCGAAGCGAGCGACCCTTCGGCGAGCTGTCGGCGAGAACCCCAGTTGCACAGCGAGGAAGCGTCGAGCCTGCATCTCCAGCTCAACCACCGACGAAAGCGAGCGATATCTTCATGTTCTCTTCGGCATGCGTCTCGATTCCTCGCTGACTTCATGGGAAATGACGGTTTTCTGCAGGAGTCCGCTGGTCTCGCTGACGAATCGACGCCCGGATGCGCTAGCATGAGGGTTGATCCAGTTGTATAAAGATCGGGCGAAGAAGTCGCAGGATAGGACATCATCATCACAGAGATTCAGCAATTCGACTTCCAAGCTATTCAGCTCCTTGCTTACAAATCCCAAACGATACTCACACCCTCACAA
The DNA here is from genome assembly GCA_003369635.1 of Coleophoma crateriformis. Taxonomy (NCBI): domain Eukaryota; kingdom Fungi; phylum Ascomycota; class Leotiomycetes; order Helotiales; family Dermateaceae; genus Coleophoma; species Coleophoma crateriformis. The sequence goes on from PDLN01000003.1 coordinate 1,995,156, forward strand.
CACCAAACCATGTCTTCCTCAGCACAGCGAGTTTTCGTAACTGGTGCCGCCGGCTACCTCGGAGGCAACACCGTTCTCCGCTTACTCGAGAAGCATCCCGATGCAAACCTAGCACTACTTGTACGGGACGAAAGCCAGGGCAAGATCTTGTCCAGCTACTGGCCTAATGTTGAGATTGTCCAAGGATCTTTGGATGATGTGGAGCTCATGAGACGGGAGGCCGCAAAGTCCGATGTTGTTCTTCGTAAGGATATGTTTTTTATGGATGTAGAGGTTACCATCACTAATTGCAACTGCTCCAGAGACCGCCTCTGCCGATCACGCCCCCTCAGCCATCGCTTTGATTGAAGGTCTTGCCCAACACAAGCCAAACCCAGGTTATTTCATACACGTGAGTGGGACTGGAATGCTTCATGATGTTTCCAATGGATATGGTAAGTCAGCGCCAACTTGACGGCTGGAGGTGTGCTAAACGTTCCTAGGAAATTTAGCAGAGCGAGTCTACAGCGATATCTCGGAGCTCAAAGAAGTAACCTCGCTTCCCATCGAAGGCAACATCCATCGTGATGTTGACGCTGCCGTCCTTGCCGCCCATGAAGCCACGAACGTACCCGTTGCAATCATTTCGCCTCCTACGATCCATGGAGTGGGCAAGGGGCCTGTGAAGAATCGAAGCTTGCAGATTCCTTTCCTGACCGAGGCGATCATCAAACGAGGAAAGGGTTTTCAGGTGCTCGAAGGACAGAACATGTGGAGTCGTGAGTAGATCTTGGTCCCTCTCTAGCAGTGCACTACTTACGGCTGGTAGATGTCCACATTGATGACGCTGCGGATGCATTCATCGTCCTGGTTGAAGAGGCGCTGAAGCCAAACGGCGGCAATGCACAATGGGGTGACGAAGGCTATTACTTTATCGAAGCTGGGGATTTCGTAAGTGAACTCGAGTCGACGACGGACGGCCGTATCTAATGTATAAGCAGAAATGGGGCGATGTCGCAGCAGCGATTTCCAAACAGCTCAGTGCAAAAGGCGCCATTCCGACTGCCGAGGTCGATAAGGTGCCGGTGGAAGATGCCTCTGCATATCACCCGTGGGCGCCGCTGCTCTGGGGAGGCAACAGCAGAGTTCGCGCCGATCGCTTGCGAGCTCTGGGCTGGGGTCCCAAGCACCTCGACATCCTTGCCAGCGTACCGGAGATGGTAGCTCAGGAAATCAAAAAGGCCTAAGCAGGGCTAGATAGGATGGGCGGATCTATTGTGTAAGCAGATGGGAGGGGATAGAATATGATGAATGTATCGGATTGAAAGAAGTGTGAGCGAATGAAGAAAGCAATTCAGAACTCGCCATTATTTGGTCCACTTTTGTGCTTCGGGTTATGGTTGTTATGTCAGCATACACTTCAAACGTGCCGCCGCACATGCAAACCCCGTGGTCGTCAGCGGGTTTCCTCCTCGAGTTTCTTTTACAGTTTTTCACGAAACAGCGTGTATACAGCCCACCTCAAGTATCGCATCTTGGGGGACGACCGTGACCATGAGCAGTACCAGTGGCGTCGCAGTCCATACCAAGCCATGTCTGATATGCCGCAGGAGACGGGTCAAGTGTGATAGGCTCCGCCCCTGCTCAAATTGCACCCGCTCTGAGCAGCTTTGCTCCTATGATGCCGTCGAACGTGGCCATGATAACAGCATTGTCTCCAATGCCGGGGCCAACAATCCGGGAACTGAGGATCTTCGTGAACGGCTTGCGAAGCTAGAGGAGATGATGGCGGCCATGCTGACTCAGAACTCTAGCCCGACAGGAGAGATGAACGTGCGTGATGGGACCAGCGATGATATAATCAAACTACATGAGAACAGATCTTCAGCGACCGTAACTCGCAGCGATGTAGATACTAATAATGCTAAAGGGCTCGCTGGTCAAGCCGGGCAGCTCGTTTTTCAAGATGGCTATTCTGCATGCTTCGACCCCGAATTTTGGGCTGTGATGACAACTGAGGTGTGTAGGGGCTTCATGTGCTTAAGAGTAGTGACATTCTGATGGCGGTATACAGGTAGATGATTTAAGGATACTACTTAATCCAGCAGCTCCCATTGAGGATCCATCGTCATGGCTCTCACTTGCGGTCCTGGGCTTACCTCAGGTACACCTGGTAGACTTGAGTACAGCGCACCCAACCCTCGCACAAAGCAACGACTTATGCCGGCTGTTTTGCGAAAACATAAACTGCAAGACGCAATTAGTACACAACGGATATTTCCATAGATCCGTAACCCACTGGCGGCGAGGATCAGAGCCATTGCCACAAGAGTTCGAAGCGTTCATGTTCACCACCTATCTGCTGACGGCGAACAGTCTCGCACCCGAGGTTGTGGAGAAGACATTTGCGACTAATAAGTCTCTTCTGGTTGCGAACTTCCATCATGCAGTGCAGGCTAGTTTGTCGAAACTCGATTTCTTGGTTAGCGACAAAGTGTGGGTTTTGGTTGCGCTCGTTCAATATACAGTAAGTCAGCCTCTTTGCAATTTCTTTTTCTACATTGTCAAGAGTTCCAGGAAATTCTCGGCTTCATGCAACCAACGTCCCCGATACCAAACGAGGCCAACAGATGTGACAAATACCTGGTTTACATGAACTTGCCATCACGAGCTGAAACTTCAGCAACCAGGCGTGTCTGATCATGACCAAATTCATTTGATAAGCTTGAAGACTGACCCAAGCTGCAGACCTTTTTATTTCGTCGCAATGTGCACCATGGAGCGATTGCAATGTTAGGTATTACTGTCCGCGTTGCACAGAATCAAGGCCACCACCGCGATCCTGCTCATTACCCACTGTCGAAATGGGTGGGTGAAATCCGGCGGAGGATCTGGAATCAGATCTGTTGTCTGGATGCACTAGCAATCACAAACTTCGGGGCAGAATCGTGCCTGCCCGCAACTGCGGATTGTATGCCGCCTATTAATGCCAACGACGAGGAATGGAAGGCCAGTCGTTTCGCGAGCCCATCCTCTTTGCCAGGAGGCTCATCGGGCTACACAGATATGACATATACTCTGGTCGAGAGGGAGATATCCGATCTGACGCGGAAATTAACCAAGATTGGTTCCCAGGAGATTGAGTTGGAGAAGAACGAGATCCAGCAAGTAGAGAGAAAGCTGAATGAATTATATTTCCTGGATGTTGACCGTACTCTCCCGGCTCAAACCGTTATCGTGGCTATGGCTGAGGTGAGGTTGTCAACTCTGAAACTTGGTATCAAGTACCGGGAAGCAATAAGTTCCAAGACAGGGCCTTCGAATATTCAGGATCATGAGTACTTCTATTCTACCAAGCTTATCACAGTCCTATTCTAACAAGACCGCAGGGTGTTTCTTGCAGCTGTAGAATCGCTTGAAGCCATTGATTACCACATAAGGACATTTTCTTCCAACGGCTGGGACTGGATCTTCTTAGACAACGTCCCATGGCTTGCAATCGCAATCGTGCTTGTGCAAATCCCGCAAGCCACAATCCGAGGACTAGATGTCGTACGAGCCCAGCGACAGATCGAGATCGTTTTCTACCGATACGAAGATCCGGACAGATCTCTGTCTCACTGCCGGTTATGGAAAATCTTGGTTGATTTACGACGGCAGGAACATTCTTTTTTGGTCTCAGGAAACACTCCCGATGCGGATTACGTGCCTGAAAACCCCGTCTCTACCGCAGCAACGATTATTAATGAAAACTTCATGATGGATTATACCACGCCATTAGATCAATCGGACCTTTTTATATATGACGAGACTTTGGATCTGCCCGAAATGAATGAATTATCATGGTAATACTGAACTGAACTACTACAGCATCATTCACACCAACTAACCTGGTGATAGGGAAAATACATAGATATCTTATTGACGCTACAATGTTTCTTTAAACCACAGTATCATTAGTCATTATCTGTTCTATACCGTCTTGGACTTGATCCCAAACTTAGAAGCCAGGAGAAAACAATATGTGCCGGTTCAGATGAAATACCAATTACTAGATCATGATGGCTAAAAATGGAGACATACTGAATCCTCGGTATTATATTTAACCAAACCACCACGTTGAGAACTGAACAATTTAGCCTTTTGGATCGGAGTATCACCAAACGCCGTTTTGCTAATGTAAATGCAAATGTTGTAAACTCGCTCTCCTCCTTGATCCCAGTTAAACATTACCACCAGCTATGCATGACTACCCTTTGAAAACACAACGAATTAGACCCCACCTCTCTCACATCCCACACAACACTAACTCACGGCGGAACATACGCACTCACCGTTCGGCATACAATATTACTCTTCCTTGATAGCTTCCATCCTCGATGCACCTTCAAGCCGCGGCTCCTCGACCTCCCCAATGACAAACCCCTGCTCCGTCCCAACTTCCTCCCCAGGCACATCCACATCATCAAGGACCGGTAAATACGCAATCTCCGCCAAGCACAGTCCCTGAATAAACAAGATCCCAAACCCCACCACCACCGTAACAAGACAGCACAGAGTCAACACCGCGGCCAGCACGACCCACACGGGCCAGAAAAGCAGCCAGGTGCCCACGGGGAAGTAGTAGAAGAAGAGACGCAAGAGCGTGCGTTCCTCCTGGAGGACCCACAGGCCCTCGAGGAGCTGGAAGAAGAGGATGATGGAGTAGATGGTCAGGGCGGAGGTTTGGTGCTGGCGGGTCACAATGAAAGGCCGTAGCCACCGGGTGAAGATGGGCCCGAAGGCGGCGTGGGTGTAGACAGCATCTTGGTCGGCGAAGACGAGCGTCGCGGCCAACTGGGTGAGAAACAAGGCGGCCAGATACCAGAAAATGCGGGTGTTGATGTGGGTGAACTCGAAGCTGGAGACAGCCTGATCGGGCATCTTGGTGATCTTGCAGAGCGGAGCGGAGCTGAGCCTGCACGAGTTCTTTCTCTATTGAAATAGAGAACGGGTTCTCGATTTCGAGGCTGAGAGGCGGAAGAGATCTTGAAATTCTCGGAGTCAGATGTCAGATGTCAAAATTATCATGCGCAGCGAACAGCTGCATCAGGCTGCATGGCAGGCAAAATGGTTGGGGACAAGCCGAGAGTCATCTGAACACGGGTATTAGATATGCTTATTGGTTCAGATAGTCTCAAGGATGGGAACGTGGGGATGCGGTTCTGGGATTCAGTCAGGGATTAAATTCGCTAAGTCTAGATGTCTGACGTTTGCTGGTGTTTTAACGTGGCCACTGACATCTGCTGCTGTGAGACATCGGCATATGCGGGTATGGCATTTGGATCCATGTCGAATACACCTACCTTTTCTATAGTGGGGGTTAGATTCTGGTTCCTACGAAATGATCTCGTTGATGAGATCACGCACCAGCACATTTTAGATAAGATCCTTCTTTTTAAACTTAAGGGAGTCCATCCATCTGAGCAATGGAAGCAGGCCAACTTAAGCGAGCTGGGTGGCTAGGTGGGCAACATTAGAAGATTGGATTGAACATGAGGAGCATACCTGTATGGATCATGACAGGCAAAAAAAAGACGAACAGTATGTATAAGCATGACGTCACAAATAGCACGCCCACAGAAAATGAAGAGCTTTCTTAGTATCGATTTGGAGAGATAGAAGTAATCATGGACCAAGCAGGCTCTCAGAGTTTCATTGCTCGCTATGTCTACTTCTCCTCGGGCCAGAGCAATTTCCTCTGCCAGAAAGCTCGGAACATCATAAAGAAGACGAACAGCCAGACTAAGACCAGCAGCCCAGACATGGCTGTGCCTACGATCTTGATGGCTTGCGAATCAAAGGCTTTCCCAATAGCTTGCGTTGCCGTGATCATGGCCGTATTAGGAAAGACAAACGAAAACCTTCATAAATTGTTAGCTCAAGAAATGGGTAAAGCCTGAAATTGGAAGTACCAGGTCATGTCGTATTGGAGATGGTGTTTCGGATTGTTGGGTCGCATTAACTTGTGGTGTGCTCCGACACTGACAATGAAAAACCATAGGCACAATCCCCAGAGCCATAGTCCAACCAGATCTGCTATGAGTTTCAAGAAGAAGCCTGTATCAGGGTGTCCTAAATAACCATTTGGCATAACTTTGGTCTGCAAGACGTTGCCGATATGTACCAATCCAGCCACTGTGAATCCACTGGGTCCTACGGATACGAACTATCACCTTTTAGCATTATTCCTGCCAAGCTGGAAAAGAGCGTACCATGCCGGGCCGGGCAACTTCTCGCGGTAGCTTCTGTGTCATGAGGCGATAGATGAAAGCGCTGTAAATCATCAAGCTGACGCAAAATCCCGTGCCTTGTAATGTCACGGCTCCTAGAGCAATTGAAAGGGATCTGATCCGCGCAGCAGCTGCTGCATCAGGGACAGCATCAATGAGGTTAGACGCAAATGGCCCAAGGATAAGTAACGGATATGCTAAGAATAATTAGGTTGGTCTCGATACAAAGACAATGGTATTTCTGTTACAAACCAGGAAAGACTACATATGACACAATTAGTATGGCTTCTCATTAAGTAGAACTTGACGAAAGAAATAACAATCCGAGCCTTCGATATTTCAGAAGAATACCACAACTTTTGAATAGCCTCTTGACATGTATGAAAATATAGACTTACCCCATATTGGAGTCATTGATTGGATCGGGAAGGTTCTACATTGAAGAATATCAGTTTGTTATCTTCAATGATATCGACGTCATCCAAGTAGATCATGACGGTTCTTAGGTAAATATGATTTCGTGGCACTCTAAGGATAGAAAAGAGTACCCTTCTATAAACAAAGGGAAATGAGCTTGAACTTACTGCGTAGACCAGATCACCAAATATATGCCTGCGCTCGCAAGGAAAGCAATGGCAGCATATATCCAGAAACATATTTGCATCGTTGTTTGTAACCACTCTCCAGTCTCTGGAATACCATACTGACAAATATTTATGAGGATGGTGCCAATCCTGCCCTGATTGTCAGTTTTCTAGTAGAGAAAGTCCGAAATCGATAGAATACTAACGAGACCACCTAGGGCAGCATTAGCTCCATATTTGACAATTGACCATCTGACTTACGCAAGCTGGAATAAAGAGAGATTCTCTCTGGCTCTTGAACGAGGCGGTAAACGAGCCCGGATTCCAGATGAACCTCAAGGCTAAGAAGGTGCAGTTCATCAAGAACAGACTAATATTGAATAACATTATCACAACGCCAATGATCCGAAGCCAGTCTGAACGGAAGGGTACTTGAAGCTGTTAGATGTATAAAGACTTCCACAATCTGGGAGACCCTACTTGAATGCAGCACATTTGCCATGCCGCCTGTTGCCATAGTCATTGCGAACCACGTCCAAGTATAGCAGCTAATACGATCTCGCAGGCCAACAATCTTCGTGCCCACTTCCTTCGCAATCTTCTCCTCCAGCGGAAGTCCACCGTTCACAACCATATTATTGTTGACATCCGCACTCGTCGGCCTTATATTTTCCGACAAAGTCCTCTGCTGCGTATCATTCGTATGCGCATCCTGCCTGAAATATTCGTCTTCCTTATCTATGCAGTTCGGGGTTAGATAGCCATTTTCTGGAACGATCCTCCTCAGCCGTCTTGGTACAGATGGCGATGTTGACATTTCGCAAAGATGCCTTCCTCCGGTGCGGTTGCGAAAACCTTCGATATGCCGTAAAGCGCGAGTAAAATCAGAGGCTCGAGGGTGGTGAGGGCGTAGCTGAAGTTGACCAGAGTTGTGATGAAGATCAAGATGTTCAGCACGATAGAGCCCAGGTTACTCAGCGCCATGGTGGGGAAGAAAAGAGGGATGCGCCGGAAGCTGGATGTCTTATTATCGTCGCGTCAAGTGGATTGCGGAAGGGTTTGGCTGGTAAATCGGTGAATCCGATGTGGGCGGTAACATTTGGAAAGAGCGGCTGCGCCGCGGAACAAAGCTGCCGGCTGATGACGGTGCTCGTTGCGAGCCTGTTGCTGTTTCGCCAGCAAGAAGACCCCAGCCAGCCGGTTATCAACGCTACCCCCAACGCAGCATGGTGTCAGCGGTGGCCGATGGCAGTTTATCAGGTTTGTCGCTGTTGCTCAACTCGGCTTTCTTCCTTGTCTCACTGCTGTGTGGGACCAAGCACTACATCGCGCATACACCAGAATGTATGGAACGCATCTTCTTCACGGGAATACCACTGCTTGTCCCTAATGCTATCTCACTAACTTGCCTGACTTATCGTTTCCACCTGCTGTTCTGTCCGTCTCTCCATCCTCATTGCCAACGCTCACTCGTATCTACCGACCACGGCCACTATGAAAGGCCTCTCACTGGGCTCTTTCCTGAATGACGAAGTATTGTCATGTCTCTGCGAGCCGTGGAACTTGATCCGCTGCACCTTTTCTCTTTGCATGAGAAGTTGAAGCTGTCTGTCCAAGCCGCTGCTGATATCGATTGTCCATGCGGAAACTTACTTGACTTGTCTCCTGATGAGTTCCTTGTCGCATTGACTTCAATGACCATGTGGGTGGCCAGAGGAAGCCGTTGTTGTATCGAAATATGTTTGACCGTGGATGGAGAAGGCCTTCTCGGGCACTATCGAAGTACTGTCATGGAGTCTCTTTGCAATTGCATTCGCGAGGCCCCAGTGAGTTACAATGTAGCAACGCTGGAGACTTTTCTGACGAATGCAGTTTTGGTCTCAGCTCTCGCTTTCTGTGTCTCTCAGAGAGTCGTGTATGGATGAAGTACCGGAAGCTAACGAACCTGGAATCATGCTCAATGTTGACCACAAATTACACCTTTCAGAACTTGACGGAGACTTTGGCTCTAGCTTGGGCTTCCTTTCTGAATTTCGACCCCCTGAAGGCATATTATGCCCTAAATTTGCAAAACTGAGAATGAATCTAGCTTTCGAGACCATGACGGTGTCGAGGACTACCAAAAGAGCAAAACTTACCGGAGTAGCAAGTGAGACAGTATCGAGATCACCTCAAGAGCACATAGCAAAGTCGAGGACTGATGATACAGCCTTGGATCATTTGGAAGAAGTTGTCAAGAGAATTCATCACAACCTCTCATCGAGCATTTTAACAAGCTTTGGAGAGCCGCGCACGACAAATCTATCATTTATGGATCTGGATTGGTCCCCAAAAGATGCTGTATCGGAAGACAATATAGATGATGAAAACACAGAAAAAGTGTTCCCCCAGTGTGAACTTGGGAATAGTTTATTTGAACAATACTCATCAATACCAGCAGCATATTCCCAGTCATCTGGATCTGCTAAATGTGATCTCGCAGAGGCAGATGTTTCAATAACAACGCTGAATATATCCAAAGCATGCCAGCTGGCCGAGACTGCAATGCGCCTTGTTATTAGTGGGTTTAGGAGAGGACAGAGACATATGGCTGATATCTCGATTCAGCATCCATGGCCAAGCACTGCACTCTGTGCGATCAGTCCTTCTCTCTGGTGCCCAGGATTCAAATTGGCAAGTGGATCCCAGGAAAAGGTTGACTTCTTGCTGACTTGTGGCGTTGAAGTGTATGGATCAAAACGCACAATTTCTGCCTAGCATATCACAGGCTATATGCGTCTCATGGACGCAAAATGCACAGTCTCCTAGCCTTCGACAAAAATTACTTCAACTCGCAGACTCTGTACCCTCTCATAGCAATGAAAATAATAGCGGTCTTGGTGCCACGGGTGCAACAGATCGACTCACTTCCGTAGTGCAATCGAGGTTGTGGACAATGATGCAGAGGAAGCTCTACGATCCGTCCGCAGCTCGGCATTTACGGCTGTCAGTTCACCGTGACTGGCAAGCTGAACCGGAAGCTGCAGACTTCGAGGACTTACTGCAAAACGATACAGCTTCGCAGGATGCAGATACGTGCTTGGAAGATGAAGAAGATAGCGCGAGTTCGGTCTTTCACGATGTTCTTGCAGATTTTGAGTATGATGAAGAGGTTGACCTTCTGGCCGCTCAGGAAGAGAAGGAGCGGCAGTCCACTGAGCGAGAAACAGACATTATGCTCGTCGATGAACAGAATATGGACCACGAAGATGATGAAAACGATATCCTCTTTGGACAGATCAACTGGCATGTTCGAGACACCGGAATAGGGGCACCAGACAAAATTGGAGACTGCATGCTGCTCTCGGGAGGCTCCCGAGACAGTATGTATGTCAATGTGAGTTCGTCATTGACAAATGAGGATACTTATGGGGCCACGATGGCATCCAGCTCGAGTATGGCAGAAGGTATAGCTGAGGATGAGACTTTAGCCTCGGAACAGTGCTCCGAGGACAACCTGTGGTCTGACGAAGGGGAGATGCTACTATAGACAATATAATCTATTTCTAATGCCTTTCGCTTGCTCTAATTTCTAGCGACTACGATCATGCTAATTTCATGCTTGCTTCCGGTCCACAGGTCACTTTTCGCCCAAGCCAAACATCTTAATTGTGTTTGCCCATGCCCTCTCAGTCAGCTCCTCGACACTAATACCCTTCATGCCAGCAACAGCCCAAGCCACCTTTCCAATCTCACAGGGTTCATTTCGCCCCTTGACCATAGCGCCCTCCACCCACTTTTCCTTCTTCACACTCTTCCATTCAGCAGCTGGCTTGAACTCCTTCAAATAGGCCGTGCTTGCATGTGACGCTCGGATCTCACACCAGGGCCCATCCGTCTCTAGCTGGATCCTATCCAAGGGAACCTTCTTGACAACTTCTACGTTCTCTGCGGTCTTCATGGAACAACCGTTTATGCCAATGTCAAACCCCATGTCAACTAGTTCCAACATCTCTTCCTCAGAGCCGGTGAAAGAATGAACCACGCCCCTCTTTGGCAATTTCTCCAGCCGCTCTTTCAGTAGCTTCTTGACGTCCTCATGCGCTGCTCGGGAATGCAAGAAAAGCGGTAGTCCGACTTCTATTGCAATATCCAGCTGTTTCGCGAAGTACTCCAGCTGTACTTCTTTTGGGCAGAGTGTAAGTCGGTCATAATCGAGACCGATCTCGCCAAAGGCTACACAATGTCCTGCTTTCTTCGCTGAAATGGCGAGCTCTTTGAGCGATTCAAGGAGGTGCGAGGGTGATGGCGAGTGGTTCGTGAATTGGAGACACGAGCAAGGGTGCACGCCGACTGTGTTGTATACCAAACCAGCTATTCCAACATCAGTCTTTGCATAGTTGACAGACGGAGGGCGCGATCTTACGATGTGCCGCGGAGAGCTCGACTGCTCTTTCCGACTCCTTCAAGTCAGATCCCGTCACTATCAGCTTTTGACATCCTGCCTCCTGCGATCTCTTCAGCACGGCCAGGAGATCATCGGGATGCCGTTGTGTGCCATGATAAAGACCGGTATAGATGGGATCGGTAAGATTTATGCCTATCTACTGTGATAGATTCCATCAGCAAATCGGTCACCGTGCGGACAGACAGGAGGGGAATCACATCTATGTACCGAGGTTTAGCTGCTGCAGCTTCTGGGGTGTGACTCGTAGACATTCTTGCAACGCACTCTGACGGCCTAACCTTCAGAAGGTTCGCGGTTCGAAGTGCCAGAAATCTTGACGGAGAGCGCACAGTACACGAATATCGACACAGCGGAATCATGGAGATGCCAAAAACGTTGCGATGGTGATTCATAGTTTCGCATTTCGGAACTGAGGAAATATTCTGCCGTCTTAAACCGCCTTTGCTACATCATTTGAGCCAAAAGGGACATGGGTGTGCGGTCGCTGGATTAATTCCCTTCTGAAAGATTTTCTTGTCGTGTGCAATGCAATGCATATATTGTACGGACTCTCGAGACCTCACACGACTGGAAAGGCCCATTACTTCATGATGTCATGATTTCTTTTATTCCTCTGCTTAGATGGCACCATCTCCAACAAACCGGTCTTTGAATCTGAAGATCTAAATCATAATCGCAGCCCACACGGCACTTGCGGAAAGACATCCAAGCTGGCAGTGCGGTGAGCGCATTACCTGGCGAGAGAGGCTCCTTTTCGGAGCCTAAAGATTCGTACCGCTATTGGGATCATCCATTTCAACCCCAGTCCACTCTCCCGAAGTCCATACCCTTCTCGCTGACGGGGTTCATGTCAATCTCTCAGGCCCATGCATCCCTGGCCTTCGCCGTGTCGCTTGTCGGTGAGGCCCGCACAGCGCGTACCTGGTTTTTGAATTTGGCTACCCGCGACAACTGGAACGGGTGCCCGAAGATCGCCCTTTCCTGGGGCTGCATGGATGCTATGCTCCTCACGTAGGTGCATGCTACCGCCCTTGGGTAAGCTAGAAAAGAGACTTATAGGAGCACACAGAGGATAGTCCCGTCTCATTTTGGGGAACCTTCCGGAGTTGAACGTAAACCTCCCACGGCAGTGATTAGCAGGCCAAAGCCTGCGCGCAAGAAGACGATCAAGCCAGCAAGCAAGTGCAAGCTGGTGAAGCATACGTTCTGAAAACTTTACTGAGCTAGGACTTCACGATCGTGCTCGCGAGAGAGCAGCGAGTGGAGCGTGTCTGCTCATCTTTCGGTGGGTACATTCGGAATGAGTTTGGAACATCACTCTTTTCAGTTCCAGCATAATTGGGATCTGCATAGCATTTCCTTCTTCGCGAGTCTGAAGAACAACGCCTTGGATCAACATCAAGTGATAGTCAGGGGATGGGTCAGTCCATCATGTTCTTTGGACTCACTACCGTGGTACAAGGGGGCCGACATTTGAGTATATAAGAGTTTGAAAGTCTGCTTTAGAGATCTAGTATCATCAACTTCATCAACAGTCATTCTTTTACATCCGTTGACCAGACATTCATTACCTTTGCAAACTTATACCCAATAAACGCATAAATTCTTTTATCCGTTCGAAGATCTTCATCCATCAAAATGCAATTCTCAACTGCCACCATCCTCGCTGCTCTCAGCTTCAGCTCCCAAGTCTTTGCTGCTCCCGTTGCACCAGCCAAGCGTGACATGCTTGTCACTGTCCACAGTGCCGTTACTACTTTCCACAGCGAGGTCACCACCGAGTTGACCTCCATCTGTACGTTCCATGGTGCCAATCACTCCAAGGGAAAAGACTGACCGCGTGACAGCCAGCACCGTTAAATCCGATGTCACCACCTCCATTGTCCCATCCGTTACCACCAACCTTGTTTCCATTGCTGGCTCTGTGAACAAGACCATTGACACCATTGTCCCAGCCATCGCCGGTCCAGTTGTTACCCTTAGCGTCAGCGAGGTTGCGTCCATCTACAACGATCTTGTCGTTGTGAAGTCCGTCTTGAGCAATGTCGAGACCGTCTTGAACACCACCGTCACCGGTGTCCTTGCTGGTAAATCCTCAAGTTAACCTATTGTCTTGACACTCAGACTGACACCATATAGAAACCAAGACTCTCCTCGCACCAGAGATCTCCGCCGTCCTTGTTCTCGTTACCCCACTTGTCAACCCTCTCGTTGCCTACGTCAAGTCCGTTGTTGGTACCGTCACCGGCGCTGACAACCTCGTTTCTGAGGTCTTTGCCTTGTGCAGCGATATCGAATCCGTTGCTGGCGGCATCGTCGACCCAGTCATGGGTCTCGTTTCAATCTTGTAAATCTCTCATGCATGCATGTGGGAAAAATGAGAAGTCTACCGATGGGGAGCGGGGAGGAGTAGAATTTCTGTGCGGGCCCTGATACAGGCAGGCGTTTGGAGAAGAGATGGAGCTGGTGTACGCTTAATGCTAGACGACGACCTTTGTGCATACAATTTAATTCTAGTAATACTTACAACCTTGTTGCCCTTCATGCTTTGTTTCAGCAAACACCCTGAAAATTGTGGCTCAGCCTAGAGGTACATTATCCGCCGCTTTGCAGATCTGCTCCCTTGAGCCTCGTAAGGCCCCCACAAACAAAGCCTCGATAGCCATTTAACTTCGTGTCTGAACTTTATCTGCTAAGCAGGGTTTCAATAATGTCGATTTACGTATTAGAAGAGCAGCTTCGAGATTTTCGTGTCCATCTCAAGTCGCCCTATCCGAGAAATGTCGCATCAGGCTGCAAATGTTAATCTTGTTCCTCATACACGAGATCGCACAACTGGGCTACTAGAATTCGCGTCATAGGCGTTATAATACAGATTATGTTCATAAATTAGGTTTATATATTATGTTTAAGTTATAGATTATGTTTATAGATTACTTAACGATAGTAAGCAGTGGTACATGAGTTATTAATGGACCACCCGCAAGTGTATATTGCCCAACCAAGCAGCGCCATTTATGCAACAAAAAGAAACGCTAAGATTCGAGATCAAAACAATACGCCAAGCATTACAGCGGTGTTATTGAGCACCTGCAATGATGGCATCCGCCGCCTTCTCACTGATTATGTAAGTTGGCAGCGCGATGTAGAACCCGGGAATTTTGGGGAAAATGCTGGCGTCAACCACTCTTAGGCCTTGGACGCCACGGACCTTGAAGTTTGAGTCCAGAACCGCCATTGGGTCGTCATCTGCGCCGATTGGGTTTGTGCAACTGGCATGATGGCCCCAGGCCTCACGACGGATAAAGTCCTTCATTTCAGCTTCTGTCTGGACCGATGAGCCGGGCCATGTCTCGGTGAAGTCGCCGTCCAGTGGGATCAGGTCGGAGAAACCACGGCGGGAGAGCTCCATACCTTCGTAGAGAGCTTGCATGTCTAGATCGCCACCGACATCGAAGTAGCGGAAGTTTATCTGCGGCATGTCCCTGGGATCCGTGGACTTCAGCGTCACAGTGCCAGCGTTGTTACGGCTGTGTGCCTTGAGAACAATCCACACCCAGTGCTTGGCATCTGAAAGGGCTATGTTAGAGTAGTTGGGGTAGTAGCCAGGGAAGTTTGCTGGGGCAGCGGAGATCAAAAGATCTGGGTCATCGTCCTCAGCTGCTGCACTTGACTTTTGGATGATTGCAATTGCGATACCATTGCTGCCGTACACGCCCTTGAAGAGGTCATCATTCTGCCATTGCACGCGACATGGGTCGTTGGTGGTGTTCAAGAAAGTACAGTCCTCAGTGATTGTGAAGTTAGTTGGACTCTTGCCAATAACTGAAGTCTCATATCTGTCTTGAAGATTGGTGCCAACTCCAGGCAGGTCGACAAGCACTGGAATATCCAATGCTTCGAGTTCAGCCTTCGGTCCAATGCCCGACAGCTTCAGAAGTTGAGGAGAATTGAAAGTTCCAGCAGAAATAATGACCTCGCGAGTGGCATTGACACTGCCAGCTCCACTAATGGTAGCATTCTCAGAACCTGGAGCGGCACGATAGAGGCTGTTTCCAACCACGAAGTCGACACCGGTAGCGACAGGCGTTGTTCCGTTCTGGGAGAAGCGAATTTTGGTAACGAGTGTGTTCAACTGGAGGTCGAGGTGGTATTTTCGTGAACCATCAGAGTTCACTGCATACGCAGTCTCGAGGATGAAGTCACGGGGACCATTACGGTATTTATTGTCGTTGGTAACTGCGATAGGAACTTGGAAAAGTCCAGTATTCGCATCTCGGCCTGGTAGACCTCCGTTGATATCCTCCGTCAAGACACCAGAAACGCCGACGACGGTGGAGAGAAGAGCAGTAAGTACCGTCTTGCCGATTGCTGCAGCTGCAGACACAATCAAAGAAGTGAGCTTCAAGTCTTCTACAACAAGTCTCAAATCCGTAAGACTGGTCTCGAGCCAGCCATTGTAACCATGTCCGACAACACTGCTTGGAAGGTAACGGTTTCTTTCCAGGCGTTCAAAGTAGGTTCGCATGTTGGCAGCTTCCCAAGAACTGTCACCCGTGATGTTGGCAATGTTATTCCAGTCACTCTCGTGTGGGTAAATCGTGATCATCGCATTGTGAACGGAGCAACCGCCAAGGGTTCCAGCTCGTGGGTACCAGATACCGAGAGGCGTAGCATCAGCGGGTGGATCCAAACCAACATACCAAGTACCATCGGTCTTTTCGTACACCATCTTCGAGTCTCGCTCTTGCTCGGTCAGGTTGTCGTGGTGCTGAACGAAATAATCCCATTTCATAGGCTCAAATTCACTCGCCTGCAGAAACATAGCAGGGATTTTTGCGGTAAGTTCATCGCCTTGGTCATCACCAGCTTCGATCAACAGGACTTTGTAACCAGCGATTGCCAGTCTGGATGCAAGAGGTCCGCCTCCGGGTCCAGAACCGACGACAACATACTCGTAGTCTTCGAGCGATGTCGTAGCATTAGTAGCAGTAGTGGTGTTCAGACTTCGAAGATCAGCACAGCTATTTGTTAAGAGATCAAGAGGGCACTCACGCGACAGCCGCAGCGCCAAGACCAAGAAGGCCCAAAACCCGCAAGGAAACCATCTTCAAAGCAGCAAAGGAGTGACTGGGTGAGAGAGCTAAGAAGCGTAACTTGCAGGACAGAGGAACCGTCAAAGAAAACCGGAAACCTTCGTTATAAAGGAATCATGTACATGCCCACATGAAAGACTGCCATCCGAGGCAATCTAACAGAGCACTCTGCTCGGAGCAAGGTCAGTCTAAAAAAAGGGCTAATGAACCATCAAGGACGTATGCCCACCATCCATCCACACTACGAAATCGTAGCTGGGGAAGGACAATTTACGAGATGCAGTCTTTCAGGAAGGAAAGCTATGCGTTGTATAGAAGATCACCGCCAGCACTGCCCACTTTGGAAGCGAACGTGCCTGCATCTGTACTGAATCACCCACGATGGGATCGCAACAACCGAGGCTACAGACAGATGAAGGAAAACAGCCTAATGAATTTGGTTCGACAGCCCAAGAGAAGTCTCCGTCGGACAAAAATCCTGAGGTTGAAAGGACGTGCGCATGGTGGCAGTGAGTCCCACTGTACAGAATCAGATAAGATCGCCAATGTTATATGGCACTGGACTAGCATCCCGGTTCCTATCGTCTGAGAGCTATCCATAACGGCGCAATAGCCTCAACGAGTCAAGTGCAGACGGCAAGGGTCTTGGAAGCAGCGGGGGAGGCACCAGGCACTGACAGGGAGGGTTGATGTCCAATGCTCTGGTGCTGGAACGGGCGCGTCTCAAAGCAGCGATGATGTGCAGCAAAAGACTTTAAATCACGCAACAGGAGATGAAAGGACAGAATGAACGGGAGAGCGAAAGAGAGGAAAGGAAAGAATACGAAAGCAAAGGGGAGGAGTCGCAGGTGAAAGAGAGCGCACAAAAGAAGGACCGCGCTATTGTTGGACAGGGACCAGCCTTCCGGCGCCGACAGCGGCTTGCACCATGAGTTTATGCCGACCACATCCAATCTCTGCCCGCTGAGTTGAAGGCAGACTGTCCGTATTTACTCTTAATGCGACGTGATCCTGCTCTAGGATGGTCATTTCCTAGTCCTCGCAGCAACAATGTCACCAAAACTCGCCGGCCATTATGTAAGAAATTAGAAGGTGTACATTGCCTAGAAATTTGTGTTTTCAGGGTATATACTACATAAATGTGGCGCTAAATGATCTCGGGGGGGTTAGATGCTCTCGATCCTGCAATTGCTCATACTGCTGTATCGAGTCGCAAGTCGCGACGTAAAGCATCTTTCGTCTCAATCCTCACCAACTTTACTGTTGATGCCTTGTCATCAAAAGTCCCTAAGTCATCATGACTGTGTAGCTCCCGATGGCCTAGCCGATGCACATGAGGTTTGGAGGAGAACTTGCTATTGACGCTCGACAATCCTTTGGATCCATGGCTTGTATTTTGGGTTGTCCCAAGGCTGAGAATCCCGGGAAAGACTTTCTTGAGTAGAGGTTGAATTGCGGGCATGCATACACATATAATGCCAACATAAATCTCAATGGTTGTCCAGTATGAGACCGGAACGTAGACCCCTATCCGAGTTATCAGTCACCTCTTCTTCTGAGTTGTAGCTGCAATCAGACTCACACGTAATGTTCGTCGAACTCCCAAATGCGAGAAGAGAGTCCAACCGCATTATGCTGATAATGGTAACGCTACGCAAATGTTAGTCGAGCGGAGTTGACAGAATATCGCCAACTTACAAGAAACCAACACTAAACATAATCATGACTTGGATCTTTTTTCGGAGGGCCATGTTTAATCTCCATAGCGGGACCAGAGGGAGTGAAAGCGTAATCACGTCAAAAATAATGTTGATGACGGCGCTGGCCCATCCCTGGAGATTGATGTTGTTGCATGTTCCTTTCCAGGTTCCGTCCCATTGCTCCCAAGCACCGGCTATGGGTTGGCACTGGAACAATGAGACGCCGACGAAGACGAAGCCGTAGCAGAGACACAAGCCGATCATGATATAAATGATCTTTCTCAGTCCTTTGTCTGGAAACACGCGAAGGTAGAGCAGCAAGAAGACTATTTTCAACATGGGCAACACGGCGAGATAGATGAGTTCTTGAAAAAAGAAATACTTTGGCTGTTAGCCAGGCGATGTTCTACTAAAAAGGAATATTGTGACTTACAAAGAGAATTCCAGTTATATGACTAAATCCTACTTGCCAAATATCTTTGCCAAGGCCTCGAATCGCGACTTCACTACGTCAGCAATTATTTTTGGAGGTGCTTGAGGTGAGCTTACGCAGCCATGTGTTGACGGAAAATGGAATCATGAGAAGCTGGCAAGTGTTAGCGTTGCCCACGAATTTAGATACAGTTGACGTACAACTACAAGAAGCAAGACTGCATCGTCGTACCAGAAGCCATTCGCACTTGCTTTGACCACCTTCGACACGATTCGCAGAATGAAGCAGATGAGGGCCAGGCTGCCAAAGATAGCATTGATTATTGGTACTATGAGTGTGCGGTCTCTGACTTTTACCCCACAAGAGTCGTCCGAATATCGCTGTGTAACTTCTGAAATCAGCACGTTTATCTTCAAGAAGTGAGGCAACACATACGAAGTTGGTCCCTGATAGTACAGTTCTGAGACACACACAGCGTAGTCTCCTCAATCAAGACCTCGTTCGTACATAGGCAAGTAGCATTAGTCAACGAGCACGACGATTGCGGAATCAACTCCGCCATGCAAAGCAGAGCGCATGTTGGCGGTTCTTTGGGTGCTGGTGGCGTGGGATATGTTCGAGGGGATAAACTGAATGATTCATGATGGAAGGCCGTCGTCAAGGCTGGTAGAGACACAAGACCACACAAAATACCGACCCAAGGAGAGAACTTCATATTTGAAACGAGAGATAAGAGTGACTAGGCAGCGAACAGTAGAAAAGAGTACTGTGCTAAGCTGTGGAGAAACTAATTCAGAATATGTAGACTCTATCTATGTTCAAGGCGCCTCGCAATCCTGAATTGAGATATCAACTAGTCCACTTTCCAGTGATCGAGTTCAAGGTTTCAAATGATCGTTCCGCCTGGTAATAGGACCAAAGAACAAAGTTTCCAGAGTGCAATCTTCCCAGAGCTAATATTTTGACTGTTCTGGATAAAGACGTAACCAAACCCCCAGCATAAAATGATGGGAGCATGCACCCGCTCAAGTCTGTGATGTTGGCAGGGGGCCGGGTGGCCTTCATTGGATAGTACTGTAATAAAGCCTTTAGCTAGGGTGAGTCTCGATCCTACCAGTTCCGGCATTGACTCAGTACGAAGCCAGAGTTGTCAGTGGCGATTTGTGGGAAGGGGGAGATTGTCACAAGGACATGCATCAAGACCAAGATGCCCTTTGAAAGCAGGAAGACGGAGATCAGCAAGGTGCAACTGCCAGACGGCCCATCCTTGCTCGACTGCCGATTGTCTCCAGATTTGGAGCGAGACTCAGCGGTCTAAAGGAGAAATGCCGGGTAGGTAGGAAAGTTTAAGTATCCTTGAGGCTTCGAAAGTTAAAACGTAATTTGGTCGCTTGTCTTGTTCGTATGGCCTCGTCTAACTTTTCCGCCGCTAGGGGCCTTGCAGCGCTAATGGCCGTTACGGGAACTGGGACCGGCTTGTCACATCCTCTAAGGGATGTACCGCCTCCACACAATTGTTGCTTGAATACCACTCCCAATTCCAAGCATAATGTCGATCTCTTTCCAAATTCTTGGCTACCCCAAGCAACATGCGTAGTCCTTCCCTACAGACATCTTGTGGGGGTCTCAATCTGGAAAATGTGACGGCACTCGTATTCTGTACTCCGCAGACTGTCCGCGGAACGCATCTGTCAATGATGTCCGAGGTTTGGCAGGTGCAGTTGATGCTGTAAGTCCCAAAGATCTTTTCTGGGGATGTTATCCCGTTTGAATGGCGTCAACGATACAGCTGGCTTCGCTGCCAAAGAATACGGACGACACGACAAAGTATTCAAGAACCCCAACCCCTGGAGGAGAAGCGCAAATACTTCGGAATACCGATGAAATGTCCCGGTCAGGGATTCCCCCCTCTGTATGCCCTCTCTACATAGCACAAGCCAATCGCAGACACTTTGTTCACGAAGGATTGTCCGGATCGTGGGAAATCAGCGCTTTGTCCATTTCGGGAGATCATCGACCAGTGGCAATCTTGACTGACTTTTACCTTCGATATGTTTCGTTACAAAACTGAAGTCCTCCTTATCTCCTAAATTTTGTATTTCCTTGACTGTAAACAGAGTACTGCTTTCACTCCTTCAAGCAGCTGTTCATTATGTTCTCTATTATAAGGCTTATTTCGATCGTTCCAATCTTTTTGCAGTTCTCCACTTCGTCCGTTCATGCGTTGCTTTTTGATCCTTTGACAAGCCCTATCGACGGTAGGTGTCTCCTAGCCTTGGGCAATAGCTACTAATAACATTGTAGTGTCTGGTAGCCATGCCTTTGTAGCACCTGACTTTGCTGCTGGTGATATCAGAGGTCCCTGTCCTGGACTCAATGCTCTTGCGAATCATGGATATATCCCGCACGATGGTGTAGTTGGTGTCAGTAGATTTAGAAGTCTGGCAAAGCCCCTATCTAATAATTCCTACAGTTTGCTGAAGTTATCGAGGCGATTAATACAGGTATGTCACGTGAACGTGCGCCAATGAACAACATGGATACTAATGGTAATAGTTTATGGAATGGGCATTGATTCGAGTATCATTCTTGCCTCCATGGGGACTGTTTGGGTCGGCAATCCTATTTCTTTGAACCCAGGCTTCTCAATAGGAGGTCCAACCTCAAAGTCTCAAAACATCCTTGGCAATGTCTTGGGATTGACCGGTACGTTTTCATGAAGTATTTTGCATTGTGATCTAACAGAATCCACAGGGACTCCTCGTGGTTTGATTGGCTCACACAATTTTATTGAGGCGGACTCTTCTAATACACGAGATGATCTTTACGTAACCGGTGATGTCGAAACTCTGAACATGACTACCTTCATGGAGCTCTACAACATGTCACCAAATGAGGAGGGTGATTACAATTTTGACATCTTCGCCAAGCGGGCCAGCACGCGATTTGCAGAGACCGTAGCCAGAAATCCAAACTTCTACTACGGTCCGATAACCGGTCTTATTGCTCGTAATGCTGGCTATGTATTCGCAGCCAGGCTCTTTGCAAACCATTCATGGGAGAACCCCGAGGGGACAATTAGTAAGCTCTGGCATTCTGATTCAAGGTAGATTAACAGGACTAACAGTAATGCAACAGCCAAAGAGACCCTGAAAAGCTTCTACTCGATCCACGGCAAGGAGGGAAATCTGACATATATCTACGGCCACGAGTCCATCCCCGCAAACTGGTACCGCAAACCAGTTGACTACGGCCTGGCCAACTTGAACTTAGACGTGATCAACTTCGGCACGCAATACCCAGAACTGCTGTCGATTGGCGGCAACACGGGCACCGTGAACAGCTTTACGGGTATTGACATCGGGAACTTGACGGGCGGGGTTTTCAACGCCGAGACGCTCCTCGAGGGTAATAATTTGTTGTGCTTTGCCTTCGAAGTTGTCAAGTTTGTCGCTCCGAGCATGTTGAGTGGTCTTTTCACTACTATTTCGGGTCCTTTGTCTATGATTACTGATGCGTTGGATGCGCCTCTGTTGAGCTTGGCTTGTCCTGCACTTAAAGATATCAGCATGGGTGGGACGAGCTGGGTTCAAGGGATCGAGGCGCTGTATCCTGGTGCAGCAAAGAGTGGCGGAGGTTTATAGATCATGCTGTTTTTCGATAGCCAAACCTTTTTCGAAAATGGCTCCTGCACTGAGTTTGAGTACTGGTATCCTTCTTGTAATCTATGTCTCTTTGTTTGGTGCATAGCCAACCGAGTAATTCATAGGAACTTATATTCTAACTTCTTGATGTTATCCTATCCGCATATTAGGATCCTTCAAAACAAACGTAATCTGTCGCAGAAGTGTAATGTTGCTATCTCTAGTGAGGGTGGTTCGGATTACTTTCCATCACAACAGCCATCCACAAGCACACTCCCATTGACCTCCTGTTTACTGATAGGCACATCCATAGCCGGGCTCCTGCTAAAGAAATTGACGGGCTTCAGCGTTACCATCATCTTCTCTACCGGCATGACTGGCCAGTCCTCTACTCTCGGGTTATGTGTTGTGCCAAACGTATGCCAGAGCACAATATCTTCATTCCTAACTCCCACCTGCCCCCTCGAAGCAATCTTCGACGCAATCCCATCACCGCCAAGCGACTGCATCGTGTGCTCTCCGGCGCTGTATAGATCTCGATCTTCATATTTCGTGACCCACAGCGCGTGTGTTGTGAACTCGGAGCGCTTGGCATGGAAGGAAGAGGGATCTGCGAGGAGCATTTGCGAGTAGTGCGGGACCAGTTTGTAACCCACAGGCGTGTTTGTGATAGGATTCAGCGCCTTTTCGTTGATAATCTTGAAGATCCGTGCTTTTGTCACGTCTGTATCTAGTGGTGTTTCCTGCTCGACGATGGATTTGGTTGTCGTGTAGCCAACGCCTATGGGGTTATGAACCGCTGGGTCATTGATCGGCATCGGGTGTGATTCTTCCACTAGCAAGGAGTTTTGCTGTCCGTCTATAGAGGGGTCAATACGAAGGGAGAATAGATGTTGGTGGTATGGCGCCATTACACCAGGTGCTACAACAGTACCATATGGTACTGAATCGCCAATATCGATTGGATTCGTGCTCAGAATCCCAGTTGCGCGTACTTCATAGTTTATCTCTGCTGCTTGGGTGAACTGGAATGCAAATATGTATTCATAGTTTCCGACAGTGATGATCGTTTGCAGTACTAGGATTCGGGACCGTGTCACGATGGCGTTGTTCGTTCGGTAGTTGGTATGTTTCCAGAGGATGCCATCGTCGATCTCGTGACAACAGACCACATTTGGCATCTTCACAGGATCTCCAGCGAGCGTGTGATGATAAGTATCAAAGTACTTGATGCTTCCAAGACAATCACATCCTTTGACTAGATTAGCTTCGTACTCTTCCTCGAGCCTCTCTTGAACAGAACCTACCCAGCTGTAGGTTGTTTGCATTGACTCCGGCACCGTTGTTGCCCAGATCAAAAGCAGCTTTTCTGGGATAAGGACTTCGACTATCTCCGTACGGAACAAACATTTCTGAAAGAGAAAGACGATAGAAAAGATCCCTGCCGTCATAGCTAACGTCATGGATTGTGAGACCTTCTCGCTGGTTTCTGTTAGTACTGTTGTTTCAAGGCATCAACACACCAACACCGTCTTTTAAAAAGAGAGTCTCACGTAATTAAATCCAATTCTCATTCGCCACTTCTCCCATATCAATAGATTTCCATCGCATGCAAAGCTTGGTCCTTGCGGCTGTTGGACTAACAGCGGCTTTGTGGTTGTTCGCCTCTCCGTTTGAAGATCTGGGTGATATTCGCTGGTTCCATGGATCTTCTTGCGGTCAAACTTCTTTCCGTTGCCAGAGCATTCGCTCATCCTGTCACTATCAGCCGAGGGTAGCGAGAGTACTTTCATAACCTCAAAATCTCCGTTCAGTTCTGCGCAAATATCCAGTGGGTATGCAAAATGGTTGCTGTCAAGATGTGTACCAAGACGCATGTACAGGTAGCACTAAAGATTCTTAGATACCAGTGAAATCAAGCTTATAGTTTATAAGAACATACCATGATTATGCGCTGTTTCATATCTTCAATTCCGTCTGGTGCATACGTCCACGACTCCACGCAAACAACGGCTTCCTCAGGAAGATCCAGTGCCTTGATTTCAGCTTGGACTCTTGGATTAGCTAAGCATGCCTTTTCACTCTTCTGCATCTCCACGGCATCGGTATAGGAATGCTTGCCAACTAGTGCTTGCTTGCCAAAGATCTCGTGCGTTTTGAGATTGATCTCAACTTGATGGAAATGTTTAGCATGATCTAAATAATACTGAACAAATGCCACACGTGGCGGTGGTGAACGAGGCTGGGAAGTTTTCTCGGCTTGCAAAAACGGTATCATGAGCTTCTTTGAAGGCTCAGCAAGCGTAATTATTCGAAATACGACACTCTTGTCTGGACAGTGATTCTTAAGTAGTTTTGCCACCTGTTTGGTTTAGCAAGAAATTGTGTCGTCATTGAGCTTGATCTTACGAGAGAGATCTCCTGAGGGGAAAGAGGATCGAGGGGATGCGGTTCAATTGCCATATTGCTATGATCTGAAGCAACTGGTTTCTCCATGGTAGCGGACGGTGGCATGAAAGAGTCTTTATCGTTTAATATTTCGTTGCTTGTACACCGAGACTCATATTGGCCTAGGTATATATATATTCCAGAAACAACTACCTCAGTTAAAGTATAGATTGGAATCTGATCAAAGTCTTTGAGTTGTACAACGCACGCCCTACGCTATTGGCGCTGTAGTAGAAGCAAAAGCGTGGGAGGTCAGCACTTCGTTGGGTGTCATCAAATTCTGCATCGAGAAACACTCTCACTCTGAGTTCTACCCTAGAGACAACGTTGCGCGATTGACGCTCATCGGGCCTCAGAAATCAGGAGCCAACAAATAAACTTACTTCGTAATTCTTGACCTGCATGGCGTTCCGAGTCATGTGAGCTGAAACTCAAAGCACCAACAGCGGCATGACAGCATCCCACCCATGGAGTGCGCCTTCGGCGACGGCGCTTTTGACGCTCTTGACGCTCTTATCAGTGGTCTTGGAGACAGTGGGGTCCAAACATGAAGAAACAGCACGGATATAGAGACGCAATCTTGTTGAGACTCTGTCAGCTATTGCCGATCAGGAGCTGTTAACGGAATGACACGACATATAATTAAGTGTGTTACATTTTCATTGGAAGTATTATTTTCAGTTGCATGGATTGAGACCAAATTCAAGAGTATGTATTGTTATTTTTATTGTATGTTTTGCACTTATGTTACTTGATGTTGGGAAACTTCTCTGCATTGAGCACATCCACCGCCTTCCGTGCAGCCTTCATATTCTCCAATGCAGTTGGCATATCTGAATGTAGACATATACTGAAAGGCTTATCACCAAAATTCAGTGGTAGTTTGTTTCCCTCCACATCAACACTTGCGTCGGTCCGGCCAATTGACAGAACTTTAGTGTTAATCTCTTCTGGCGTAACCATCTTGAATTGACCAATGGGTATTAACTTGGCATTCTTGTCGTATGCCACATCCACATACGCTTCCTCTATGAATGGTAGACCCAGCTCTTCACAGATAGCTTTTTCTTCGTCCGCTCCCTTTGCGCCGTAGACAGGGACTTTGAACAGCGCGCATGCTTCGAGGACAGCTCTGCAGATGGTCAAGTCTCGTTGCATGTAATGAAATAGCTCGCCGTGCGGTTTTATGTGATTAAGAGGGACACCCTCGGCATCGAGGAAGGCTTTGAGTGCTCCTACTTGGTAGAGAATCATGGCATACATATCGGCAGGGTCAATTACCATTTGCCTCCGCCCGAAGCCAAACAAATCTGCAATTGTGACGGTTAGAGGTACCAAACAATACAGCTAGAATCCATATTTTACCTTGTAATCCAGGATGTGCGCCTGCCTTTACCCCGTGTGCTTTCGCCAACTTGACGGTTTTGAGCATCAAACTTGGATCGCCAGCATGGAAACCGCACGCAATATTGGCAACGTCAATCATTTTCATCAATTCTTCGTCGGGGCCCTGAGAATTGTCAGTAAAGTACACGAGTCGAAACCGCGGCAGCTGACCATCTTCCATTTCCCAAACCCTTCCCCCATATCACAGTTGATTTCCACTTTCTTGACAATGTCCTCCATGGCAACGTCGTAATAAAATGTACTGGTTGAAGGGGAGGAAAAGGCGAGATTGTTTCGAAGACAAATGGACAAGTGTGAAAGAGCCAGGTATAAAATCTCAAAGCTGCGACTGTAGTATCAGATCAAGTAACGCTGGAGCTCTGACCCCAATTCATACAGGCCCATCCGTCAGCACGCGTTAGTGTCCTATGCTAGGTGCTTCCTGGAATTACGGAAACAAGCATGCTGACTGCCGTTATCATGGATGATGTGGAGATCGATGTGTTGAAAGATGGGGTGCGTTGCACGCTGGTGCTGATTGAGACTATCTGTTGCAGAACGCAGCGCTGTTGACGCCAATGACGCCCAACCATTGGAGCAGCGCGGGGCAGATAACAACCCCCTTTCTTCGTATGAAGTCATTTCTGTCCACGCCATCAAATAAGCATTCGCGCATCTCAAGTCCGACGACTCCATTGGCGTGGTGTTCTTCTTATCGATCGGCCAAGATGATTGCACGTGCATTCCCTTATCGACACTTTGATATGGCACCAGTTCCAGCGGTTCAGCAATCCTGCGGCAGCTGTCTTTGCTTGGCGAAGTCTAAGTGAGATCATTATTATGGTTCTCTATCATTTGTCGTTGCCCCATTTTGCCTGTGACATGCTATCTTGGCTGTTGGGGTACGCCAACGGCCGGGTTCAGAGTTACCCCAAATGCCAGATCTAGAGTAGTTCGGACCCAACTTGTTGTGCGCACCTTGCACCGTCTAGCATTATCAGGAGCTTCGGTATGGTGCTTGCTGAGATAAGGATTTAAATCGGTATGCATGGATTGCGCGCAAGCTAGAATACTTATACATGGAGCATTGTCAGAATGTCCCAATGTTTCGGTTTCTGCTGTTCACAAGATAATCGGGATTTATCATTATGGCAGACGTCGTCCAAATTGAACCTCCCTTCAGCCAAGGAGTTGGCTATGGCATCGTTGTTGGTCTCGGAGGAGCATTTGCCTTGGGCATGTCCATGGTGTCTCTCTTTTTGTCGAAGTACTTTGCCGAGAAACAGGACTCGGAAATGTTTATGACAGCCAAACACTCGGTCAAAACTGGTCTTACAGCATCTGCAGTCGTCTCATCCTGGACAATTGCTGCAACACTACTGAGTTCTACCTCGTGTGAGTGATGACCGATCCTGTCCAGCACAAGTCGTCCTCGCTTTCGTGTGGAAAGAACTAATTCGTTTGGCATTTCATAGATGGTTATTCTTATGGAGTTTCGGGGCCGTTCTGGGTAGGTGGGCCAAAGGTTTACTTTGTCATGTTAATGCTGACTTCTTTTCGAACAGTACGGAGCGGGTGCCAGTGTGCAAATCCTTCTATTCTCTGTTGCTGCGATCGAATTGAAGCGCAAAGCTCCTCATGCCCAGGTATGCTTTCTTTCTCAGAATATTGAGTGTTCTCTGACTCCCCGGAGACCTTTCTGCAGATCGCCAAACATAGATACGGCGCTCCGGCTCATATCGTTCTGTCATGTTACTCTCTGCTCTATCAGGTCATCACAACTGTTAGCCTGCTGGTTGGAGGCAGTGCCGTCTACAGCTTGCTTACAGGTGTAAACCGTGATGCTTTATGCTTCTTATTTCCGATCGGCGTGGTAAGTTGAAGCGTCCCTACGACTGACTGGAAAGTATGCTAACGCATATTAGGTTATCTACACCCTGTGCGGTGGAATCAAAGCAACCTTTTTGACGGATTGGGTGAGCATCATCTTCGTAAAACCAATCAGCAGTGCTAATTCTCCTCAGGTTCACACGGTAGTAATCTTCGTTATTATGTGCATGTCCGCTTTCGTGGTATACACGACATCCTCAGTCATCGGTTCGAGCGACAAGATGTGGGAACTGCTTACAGAAGCCTCTGGACTCCATCCCATTCAGGGCAACGCCGAAGGATCATACCTGACCATGAGAAGTGTGGAAGGCGGTTATATTGGGCTCGTGTTTGTAGGTGCAGGGTTTGCTGCAGCAGTCGACTCCCAACTGTTCCAAAAGGCCATTGCAGCAGACCCAGCAGGAACACTTGGCGGATATCTTCTGGGCGGGACTTCGTGGTTCACCATACCCTTCGTTTTAGCAACTACTTTCGGTCTTACAGCAGCTGCCACGGAACATCTCTCAGTTTTCCCCACATACCCCAATCGCATGAATGCTTACGAGGTTTCTTCGGGTCTGGCCTTGCCGTATGGAGCGCTTGCAGTTATGGGGAAAGGAGGTGCAGCAGCTATCCTGTTGATGGTTTTTATGGCAGTGACTTCTGCAATGTCTTCTGAAACTGTTGCCACAACCGCGCTTCTGACATACAACCTGTACCAGTCTTATATCAATCCCAAGGCCACCGGAAAACAACTGCTACGCTTTTCCAATTTTATTGTACCCAGTTTCGCAATCGTTGCAGCAAGTATCGCAGTGGGTATGAATCATGCAGGTTTCTCGGTCAGCTTTCTGATCACCATCTCTGGCATCTTGGTCGATTCCGCAATTGTTCCGATGGCATGTACAATTATGTGGAGCAAGCAGTCAAAGTTTGCGGTCATTGCTTCACCAGTCATTAGCTCTGCAGCTGCCATTCTTGCCTGGTTACTCACAGCTCGACATACTGCAGGAGTAATCACAATTGCCTCGTTGAGTACCAACCTTCCGCTCGTTGCAGGGAATATGTGTTCGCTGTGTGCACCACTTGTCTTGACGCCTCTCTTTAGCTTCATCAAGCCCGAAAACTATGACTTTGAGAAATTCAAAGAAGTCAGACCCGCCGATGATTATGAAGACGGAGGAGAAACCCGTAGTCGTGAGACTCCTGCTGAATTGGAGATATCTATGGAAGCAGCAAGAACACACGACGAAAAGAACGGACGGATCCTTTTGCGGGCCCGCAAGTGGGCTATTCTTGCAAGTATTGTTATGACCCTCATCTATCTCATTCTCTGGTAAGTCCTCAAATGTTTACTGTCTTCAAAGACCCACACTCTCCTTTCCATGCGACAACGCTAAGCTGACTTCTTTTTCAGGCCAATTCCTATGTACGCGACCTCTTATGTTTTCTCTAAGGGCTTTTTCAAGGGTTGGATTGTTGTCGTGTTCTTGTGGTCTTTTTTCGCAACAATTACAATCACTCTGCTTCCCATATGGGAATCTCGAGCCTCGCTCGTGAAGTTCGCTCGATATGTGGTCAGCGGCAAAATCTCGAAATCTGGACCTACAAGCAAGAGCGCTATCACCATGGGTGTTGCAACGGCAGAGAGTGATTCTCATAGTGAGAGCGGTGTTGTGGTGAATGAGAAGAGTGGTGAGAAAGTAGCGAGTTCAAACTTGTAAATCGAATGTCAAGTGGTATTTCAAAGGCTCTTCTAGAAAAGAACCATGTATTCAAGATAATTAGATCGTCGTAAAAATCAAAGCAGTGTTAGAAATAGAGGGACTCTCCAATGAATGTGACCATTTCCCCAGGACCAATGCCAACACTCCCGATCTTGCAACTCGGTAAGCGAGGTCCGCTGAACCCCTGAAAAACTCGCGAAGTAGCCAATCAGAGCTCCTAAACCGGCCATCCCACTCTTGCTTCTCTATCTTTATCGGTGTTATCCCAAAGATCGCTCTGTCGGACTAGCAGCTTGCTGCCATCCATGGAGGCGGGGGTCCCAAACTGAGGTACGCCCTTTAACATTTTGTTAGAGTCAGACGCCAGACGACCCCAATATTGCTCCTTCAACCTTACCTTCAACCACAACTTCGCTCATAGCAAAACCTTTTTCATTTGATACCGGTCGGGTTACTCTATTCTCTAGTGTGCTTGTCGTGCACCTTTTTTCTCCATTGTGGATTCGACACGAGGAGGAACATGGCCGCGGCTGCCATGAATTCTCCAGCTACGCAATTTTCAGACACCACAATCGCCGTCGAGTCCGACTCGAAACCCAAGGCGAAGACGCAGACGAAGAAGAGGACGGGGACGACAAGACTACGAACTGGATGCTTGACATGTCGGAAAAGGTATTAGCGCCTATCGTCTTGGGGCGCAGAGTGTCTTGCTGACAATACACCGCTGTGCAGGAGGAAGAAATGCGATGAGGTATACCCGATATGCGGCCACTGTACGCGATTGAATCTTGTCTGCGGGCGCGAAGAACCACGAGCCTTGTCGCCCGATCCGTTCATACAGGGTAACAATGGCGGAGACGTAAATGCTCAGGTGGAAAAGGCGGTACTGCAGAGAAGGAGGTTCTCCATCCTGATCCCGAATCCGAGCCCGGCGACTATCTTACCACCAGCGCATGAGAGGAGTCAGAGATATTTGTTGAAGTATTATGCTCAAGTGCTGAGTATGCTTTGCTCGACAAGTGTCGAGAGTAACTCCTTCATAAATGGTGCGTACGGTCTTTCGATATGGCTGTAGGCGGTGAGGTTCTGATAATGCCCTAGTATTCATGCCAATGGCTATGGACTCGCAGCCTGTGCTCAATTCCTTACTTGCCTGGACTGCTGGTCATATCAAGTTCTTCGACGAATCGTATTCGCCGGTTGCCTCTGAATACCGATCTGCGGCATTGGTATCTCTTGCGTCAGCTCTTCCTAGTAATGCGAACCCGGACACAACCTTGGCGGCTTGTTTGGTCCTTTGCGCTGCTGCATCTCCAACAAACCACTGGTATGATCACTTGCAGGGCGCCAAGTCCATAATCGAAAGCGCTTCCACGACGAGCCCAACTGGAAATTTACTGACCGGGACGGAATGCTTCATGCAAACGCCAGATGGACAGTGGCTGCTTCGACATTTCGCATATCATGATGTCTTGGGCGCAGTAGCAATGGGTACTAAACCTCTGATCGCAGGGCCATACTGGCTACCGCGCGGCGGCTTCATCCTGGATGCGTACGTAGGAGTGGCCTCGGAGATTTTGGCGATGATTTCGGAAATCTGTTGCTTGACGTACGAGAATACAGCTTCTCAAGTAGCTCTGGAATGGGACAGCCAAGACTGGATGCCAGAACCAAGTCTGGAGGGCTTTCAATCTTGGTACCCACTACTCGACCTTGAATCTCGTATTACGCACTGGGAATGCCCCACTACATCTCAGGAGTATCTAGTGGAGTTGGCTGAAAGCTACCGCTTGGCAGCCTTGATCTGTCTGTACCGAAAAGCGCGAGATTTCTTCCCTACTGACACTCCTCATATCAACTTGCGTATTTCGCAGCACGTAGCTGAACTGGTCCGTATCTTGGAAAGTATACCATATCAGTCAATGGCAGAAGGTGGGCTTCTCTTTCCACTGTTTATTGCTGGTGGCGAAACGATGGATGATGTCTCGATCTCCATCATTAGGACAAGACTACAAGGTCTCTTAGCACACCGAGGCTTTGCCCATACTGGCCTTTCCACGGAGATATTGGAAGAATTGTGGAGATTAAAGAAGAGAGATGTCAAGAGTCCAGAGGGGCGTAATGTGGATTGGTTGGACATTCTAAAGCGAAGGGGCATTAAGCTGATGTTATTTTGAATACACGTCAGAAAGTCAACGGAGTTTGATGAGCTAGGAGTTTAGGAACACCTACAGGTTTGTAAGGTGAAGTAAGGTCAGGGTTTGGGGTTTGTGCGAGCTTTGTGTTTATGATAATTGCATGCGTGGATGATACCGACGGCTTTATTGCCATTTCGATGATACTTCAAGCTTATATTACGACTATTTAACTTCCAATGGATATGTAAAGGTCATATCTTATTGAAGATATGGATAACGCAACTCGAATCATCACGTGAGACACAACTGTTCTCCACTTTCGACAATCTAAGCAGTTCACTCCATCATACCTTGATTTTGGTATGTTTGCAATCGTATGATACTATTTTATGACAGCATCTCCATACTTCTGAGATCCTGATATCAGACTACTGCCTGATAAGGTGAGTTGGGGTAGATTATGACTTGGAGTGATTCAAGCTTGGTTGGAGTAGGACATGCCTTGGGGTAAGCCATGGCATGCGTAGGTGGGATGCTGAGCACATCAAACATCAGCCTGCGTCAACGGCGCGTGTATAGATGCCCGAAACCAACTGGCCAATCAAGTGCCCAGTTAAGAGATAAGGAACGTGGAGATATGCAATACCTGCTAATCCTTGGCCACCCCATCCTACGGCTAAGTGCAGATGCGCCATGGTCTCTACGGAGTAGCGAGATAAAGCTATCGTTGGCGATCGATCACGTCTCCCAGAAACGCGATCGTTCTCAAGAGGTCTAATAATTTCTTGGTTGTCAATTTTCTTTTTCCTCGTCGCAAGTTCTCGTCATGGCGGCATATACGTTTTCTCATGTTAAGAAAGTCCTCGTTGCCAACCGTGGTGAGATTGCTGTCAGATGTATAAAAGCATGCGCGGCTGCGGGGATCAAGAGTGTATCTGTGTATACGGAGAGTGACAGTACTTCTGACCATGTCAGTCTTGCTGATGAAGCTGTCCTTCTTTCTGGCCAGAATGTGAATGGCTACCTCAATGTGTCAGTGCGCGACATTTCTTTGGTGTAAATCCAATTCCCTAGTTTGATAACTGATAGTCTACAAGTGAGAATCTCCTGCAGATATGCAAGAGTCACCAGGTCGATGCTGTTATTCCCGGATATGGATTCCTCAGCGAAAACGTCGACTTTGCGAAAGAAGTCCAAGATGCTGGAATGATTTTCGTCGGACCGTCATCGGAATCTATATTAGAAATGGGACAGAAGCACCGAGCTCGCGCATTAGCTGTCGAGGCAGACGTCCCTGTTGTGCCTGGATCAGAATTGCTCACTTCGGAGGCTGATGCAATTGCAGCGGCGACAAAGTTGGGATATCCCGTGAGCATTACTTCACTTTCTAGGGTTGTCCGAGACACTAACTGGATAACAAGATCATGCTCAAAGCCACTGGTGGGGGAGGTGGTATGGGTCTCGAAGTATGTAATGCCGAGGAGGACATTAAAAGTGCGTTTACAAAAGTGAAAGGACGCGGAGACTCGTTATTTGGCAACAATGGTGTCTTCATGGAAAAATATTACCCTTCAAGTCGGCATGTTGAAGTGCAGGTTTTCGGAAATGGTGAGGAAGTCATACACTTTGGCGAGAGAGAATGTAGCATTCAGAGGCGACACCAGAAGGTATTTATGCTCAATATGTTTTGATATGAAAAATGCTCAAGTCATATAGGTCATCGAAGAGTGCCCAAGTCCATACGTCCACTCTCACCCTGAGATGCGACAAAGACTAACAAAGTGTGCTGTGGCATACGCCTCGAAACTGAAATATAAATCTGCTGGAACAGTCGAGTTCCTCGTTGACGATATCTCAGGCGATTTCTTCTTTTTAGAAATGAATACAAGACTACAAGTGGAGCACGGCATCACCGAGTTATGCTACAACGTCGATTTAGTGGCCTTGATGCTGCGGCAAGCAGATTATGAAAAATCTGGCGCAGTTGGAATTCCAACGGCAGACTTACGAAGTTTCCAGAAGGACGGACCCAATGGTGCTGCTATCGAAGTTAGGGTATATGCAGAAGTCCCATACAGAAATTTTGCACCAAGTCCAGGCTTGTTACAAGCTGTGGATTGGCCGCAGGGCGACGGCATCAGAGTCGACACTTGGGTCCGCACTGGTCAGCGCATTGCACCATATTATGATCCTTTACTTGCCAAGGTTATGGTTCATGCAGTAGATCGAGCAACAGCTATGCCGAAGATGCTCAAGACACTTTCGGATTGCTTACTGCAAGGTCCAGCAACGAACTTGCACTACCTTAGTGCTGTCATTGCCTCTGAAGGCTTCCAGAAAGGGGAGACACTCACCAATTATTTATCTACTAAGTTCCAGTACAAGCCTTGCGCTTTCGACGTGCTAGCAGCAGGAGCATTCTCTACAGTTCAGGATTACCCAGCGCGAGCAACAAGTGGTCACGGAATCCCGAAGGGAGGCCCTATGGATAACATTAGTTCGAGGATTGCAAATGTTCTTGTGGGCAATAGCCCTGGCATGGAAACCCTCGAAATCACGATCTCTGGTCCTGAACTACTCTTCACGGCATCGGCTGTGTTCGCAGTCTGCGGTGCGCCAATGCCAGTAACTATCGATGGTATTGAGAAGCCTATGTGGTCAAGACTCGTAATCAAGGCAGGCCAGAAGCTTAAGATCGGCGCCGCAAAGAACGGTGGCTGCAGGAACTATTTGGCCATCAAAGGTGGATTTCCCGACGTTCCAGTATACCTTGGCTCAAAGGCAGCTACGCCGAGTCTTAAATATGGTGGCACGCAAGGTCGGCAACTTCAGACCAGTGACTACATTGCTCTAGCCGAGGAAACAGAGATTTGGGCGGCAGAGGCAACAGAATACACCTTGCCAGCATCGTGCATCCCAAACTTTGACATCTCTGAAGTTTACGTATTACATGGACCACATGATGACGATACTTTTATGACGGCAAAGGATCGTGAAATGCTTTATAGCACCAAATGGAAGATCGGTCATAATTCTAATCGCACTGGGATTCGACTTATTGGCCCTGTCCCAGAGTGGAGCAGAAAAGACGGCGGTGATGGAGGAGCACATCCTTCAAATTGTTTCGACTACGGCTATCCTCTTGGTGGCATCAACTGGGGCGGTGACTCTTCTGTTGTGTTCTCCATGGATAGTCCCAATTTGGGTGGACTGATCTGTTCAAGTACAGTGATCTCTGCCGATTTATGGAGAATGGGGCAACTTAAACCCGGTGAATATGTTCGACTAAAGCCCACGACGTATGATAACTCCCTCCAATTAACGGATCGTGTCGAGAAATACGTGTCGCAAATGCAAGAATTGGTCGAGGGGAAGACTACTCATGTGCCAGTTTTGGATGTCGCATTACCAGAAGGCGAGACAGGTGCTGTTCTGAAAAAGGTCGAAGGCGATGGTGGTGTTCGGCCAGAAGTGAAGTACCGCCAGGTATGTAGTCTTTCGGATGCGAATCTAATACAGCTGACAATACCTATAGGGCGGTGATTCTTATCTCATTGTTGAATTTGGACAACAAAAGGCTGATATCACAATTACCTGCAGGATCAGGTTGTTGATCCAAAAGATAGAAGCCCTTCAAATTCCAGGCATAGTTATGAATCCGTCAATCATTGGTAAATGGTCTGTGATTTTAAGCGTAACATGAACTAATTATCCCAGGTGTTACTATCCAATTCGACTCTAGAGTTATTACGCAACATGAACTCCTTCACAAAGTTGATGAGCTGGAATCCGCAATCGAGCCAACTTTGGATGTCACCATTCCAGTCAGAACTGTGAAGCTTCCGGTTGTTTTAGACCATCCTTCACTCACAGAGTGCTTGGAAAGATACATGGCTACAATCAGATCTACAGCAGGATACCTGCCCGATAATGTTGACTACCTCCGTAAAGCCAACGGATTCAGCACAAGACGAGAAGTTTTCGAAATTCTTTTGCAATCGAGATTTCTCATCGTTTCTGTGGGCTTTCTAGTGGGGAACCCAATCTTATTCCCATTGAATCCAATGAGCCACATTACGGGGCAAAAGTTCAATCCAACCAGAATTGCTACACCTGGCGGAACGGTTGGTATCGGTGGCTCTTTGTTTTCGTTGTACCCGGTTGAGCAACCTGGTGGATATATGATGCTAGCTAGGACCCTTGAGACGTGGGACACATTTGGGACAAAGCCTGGATTTAGCCCTACAAATCCTTGGTTGTGGGAACCATTTGACATGGTCACCTTTTACGAAGTGTCAGTCGACGAGTACAACAGCATCGAAGCGGACTTCATTGCTGGAAGGTACCAGTGGAATGTCAGTGAAGACATCTTTAATCTCCACGAAATCTATAACGTCCTCGAAGCAGCCAAGACCGACCCGAAGTACGTGGCATTCAAAGAAGGTCAGCGCAAGGGCGTTGCTGAACAGCTCGCCATCGAGAACAAGATGTATTCGGAATGGACTGCCGGTCTTGCAGCTACGGCTGCTAGTGAAGCAGAGAGGCTAAAGGAGATCATGCTGCTGAATCCCAACCCGATCAACATCGACTCTCCCATCGATGCCAATGTGTGGAAAGTCGAGGTTAATGTTGGAGATGTCCTAAAGAAAGACCAGGTTGTCGTTATTCTCGAAGCTATGAAGATGGAGATTAATATTTTGGTCCCTGAGGATGCTATTGGCTCTACTGTGCAGGCTATTGCGAGTAAACCCGGTAGCACGGTGGCTCCTGGAAGCTTGCTGGTAGTTGCCAAGGGAAAGGAGCCTGATCCAAAGACCGAATAATTCCTGAGTATTGAAAGAGAATGAATTGGCCTATTGGTGTCAGATTCCACAGATAGCTTCCTGTTTTGTTGCAGATATTTCAGAAAATGCTACTTCAGCTTTGTATTGCCTACATATTAGTCTTTCAATTTACTTTCATCCCTAGAGTTCGTCGCTTATCGCTTATGATTCTGTAATTAGTCTCCATGATCACCACGCTTACTTGATTGAGACGGCGATACCATCGTATTGAACTCATATCATGTCTTTCGTCTATGCTACATATCAAACCCTGCTTGGTGTATGGCTGGCCCTCGACTCCCCAGTAGCTCTAACCTACCTAGTGCGGATGGCTTGTTCGGAAATGCCTCGGCACAAGCCAAAAAGGGCAAGGTTACATCTCGGTCTGAGCGTCTCAATAATCAATGACGTTCCAAAATCTCCCCATCAATCCTCTTTCGCATCAGAAACTTTTTTGGAGCAATTTAATTCTCACAACGGTGTTTCTCCCTCAATATCTTCCTCAAAATGTAAGCAATAAGTGTACTCTTAAATTCTAGTCTACCTCACTAACAGCAACACAGGCCGCACACTCTCGCGCAGGTCTTCGGCCTCGCCTCAAGTCTAACACCACCACCTAACTACGCAGCTGGGTTCATCACCGGGAATTTCTTCCTCGCGTACGCCGTCCTGAGCACGCGTTTCATCAAGACACATCTGAAATTGGATCACAATGTCTGCCCGCGCGAGGACCTTAACAAGTACGGCGAGAAGATGGTCACGGAGGGCAAGATGACTGCCGCAACGTTGAGGATGATCAAGCGTTGGGAAGCAGCGCATGCGAACGCAGTCGAGAACTTCCCGCTGTTCTTTGGTAGTGTGGTAAGTCCCCCTGTTTTTGCTCACCTATCTTTTTTTCTTTTTTTTCTTTTCTTTTTTTACGTGTCGTGACTTCTTTCTGCACGCCGTCCTTGTTCCTTGGCATTGAAGATAATTCGGATGCTGATTTGATGCAGTTGCTGGCTCTGCATGCTGGCGTGCCGGTTGGGAAGATTAATGGCTTGGCGGCGCTTTATACGCTGGCCAGATGTGCCTATGCGCTTGCATATATCAACATCGAGACGCATGCTGCTTCCTATGGCCGAAGCGTGTTGTGGTGGGTTGGAAATGTGTCTTGCTTGACACTTATCAAGATGGCTGGTTCAAGACTCTGATACACAACACTTAACTCATAGACCATCACCGTCGTCTCTGGCGAGTACAATACCAAATCTACGTGTGAAATTTCTAGATTCCACTAAGTAGCTGGGGCAATTCTAGGTAAGAAGGCCTACTGGGAATATTTTTCAAAGGGGGAGCTTCGTTCAGACAAGACCATGAATCATTACATACTGGCAGAGCAATGTCATCCCAAGACCCGGAACCTAAATATACATATTACCTCGTCTCTGGACCATCTGCACAGTGCTTCTGTAGGCCTTGTCAAGCCTGAGCGCTACGTGCTATAGGCAGAGTGTAGTTCGTGGAAAAGTAGGAATCCCTAATATTGAGCTTCTACTTGGAGAGATTCCGAATGGTACAGAGTGCTACAAAGTAATGATGGGCATGCATAGTGTTTCTATCACAGTTTCGCCTTGATATCGTTAGCAGTAGCACTGGCCTCCTTGTTGACTACTACATCGCCACTCTTGTCGCCATTGCCAAAGAATATTACTTCGACGGTCAAATCGTCCCTGGTGAAATTAGATTTTGGGCCTCCGAAAGTACAGTTCGGTACATACCTGTATCTTCTTGAATATGGCGCTGGTAGTGTCAACAGAGCGCACACCATATCCTTGTCCTTTCCACCTAATGCATTTCTGACAAGGTGGGTGGCTACATTTTTGTCCTCAACCACAAACCGCTCATCCTCCCCGCCCTTTACTCCCCATTGTTGCTGTCGGATTGGGGTCTTTTGTCCATCTTTTTGATTGCCAAGCTTTGCTGTTTGTTCTACTGGGAGTCCTTTTTGTTGAGTAGAGAACATTTTGATCCAAGAGCTTGCAGGGTTTCCATTGGCTTCAGCTGATTGTTTCTCGATCCACTGTCCCACAAGGCCGACAACTTCTTCGTTGGAAAGCATTTCCCACAGTCCATCAGTAGCCATAACAAGAAAGTCGCCCTTATCTGGCTCAATCTTAGTTGTGCTCACAACAGGCTCGGCAGTCACATATGGCGGTGTTCGCAAAAGTTGCGATGGAGTCCTTCCAAAAAACGATGACTTTAATCGTTCTGAAATCTCTCGTGTCCATTTGTAGGTAGCATCCCCAAAAGCACGAGTTGGCTCTAAGCCTCCCAAAACGCGACCATTTCTGATAACATTATCCTCTCCTGGATGCAACTTTCGCATTCTGGACTCTTCATCAGGATTACTACCAGTTTGATCGACCGAAAGTGGAATCGAAACCCATTTTCCGCTTTCACCTCGACGACCTAGAACCGCACGGGAGTCTCCCGTACACGCGACCCTAAGAAGTTTTGATTTGCTATCATAGAACGAAAGAAGTGCGCAGGATCCTGAAAGCGCGGGTGCAAGTAGCTCTGCAGCAACAAGCTTAGAGTTAGCCTTCAGTACCTTCTCCACACTCTCGTGTACAATTTCATTATCAAGACGAGTAAACCCCGTCTTCATCGCAGACTCGACTGCCTCGGTTGACGGGGATTCGATGTTCGGGTCTGAATTTGCTGCCTGATAGGTTGTGTTGAGCTCGCGCGCAACGTAGCTGATCAAGACTTGTCGAAGTTTCGCAGACGTAGTCCAACCGCTGAAGGACAAAATCAGTAAGTGTTCTCCGGCAGAGCTTGTAAGACTTACGAATGGCCATCGAAAACACCCCAGAACATCCAATCGCTGCTTGTGTTTTGTGCTGCAGTTGTTGGAAGCTCGATAATCTTTTCTGAATGATCATCTTCGATGGGGTTGTTACTTGGGATCTGTACCACGTCGTACCGCACAACACCTTTGCCCCTTCCTACAAGATATGATTCTTCATTCCGCCTCAGCTTTTGTGTAGCTTGCTCTGGCGTCAACATTTCTAATACTCTTTGTCCAGATTCGTCCGTTTCTTTTGAAATAGGGCCCTCAAAGTTTATTGTTCCGGTATACAGTGTATCGGGTCCAACTACCACCGCCTTTCTATCTATTTCTGGAGTCTGCTCTACAGTGCCCGCTGATTGTGTTGGATTCGAGTAAATTGCTGACGTCGTTAGACCTTGGGTCTGCTGTGCCCCCTTTGTAACTGCAGAGGTCCCGTTTCCTTGATAAGTGTACCAAGCTCCGTATCCTACTAAACTAGATACTAGAGCGACCGAAAATCTTCGAAAATACATCGGTGAGGCTGCCGTCGGTGGCGCTACATGGTTTGGCTTCGAGGATGCTAATCGAATGCCGAGGACAGGATTGAAAGATTGAAGACTTCCACCACAGCTATTGCGAAGGAGTGTTCGAGATGGACAATGACGCGCAGTCCTGAAAGTTCTGACAACTGCTCGACGCATTGAAGTGATTACTGCTCTGTGAACAGAGAGCAGTGTCCGAGGCCAGTGTCAGAGGTTCGAACTAAAAGGTGGCACTTGGACGTGTCTTGTAAGATACGCGATTGGCGTTCATTGATTGAATGATTGCTAGTGAAAGTATGCAGAAGGCCAGATGAAAGGAATGAATCTGATTCTAAAATCAAAGGGCTAGGAGCATTATGAAAGGCAGAACAGCAAATAGTAAGAACGAAAGCTATTTGGTCTTGTGATCTGCATTGATTGAAGCCGAAGGAGCTCAAAGGCGGTGAGTCTAAGCATGCATTCTGCCTTCCGATATGCGTCATTCACCGAAGTGCTATTTTTCAAACCCACTTGCTCCCTCTTTCAGTCTATATTCACAGAGGGCCATAGAACCTTGCAGGATATTCTTATTATTTAGCTTACAATCACCATCTTATTGTGTACATATTGCATCATCACAATTTGCCGTCCCAAACTTATCATGTCAAGCCGCCAGTTACGAAAGTTACAGCAGCAGCGCGAACTTGAGCAAGCACAGGCAAAGCTGCAAGCCAGCACAGAAGCTTCCGACGACTCAGAGGAAGATAGCACAGCATTTCAACCACCGAAAGCAAAACCCAGCCTATTTGCCAGCTTTGCTGCTCTTGACAACGGAGACGATGACGAAGATTCCGACGCCGAAAATAAAGACACCGAAGCCCAGGACAATTTGAGTGAACCAGAACCTGCCCAAGCAGCATCCGCAAAGAAAGCGAAGAAGTCAAAAAAGAAGAAGAAGGCAAAAAAGGTTAAAGAACCTGAAAGGAATGATGATCTGGAGCACCAAGACGGGCCGGACGAGATCGATGCGGCTTTGGCAGCCCTGAAAATCCAGAACCAAGGGGAAGACCACTTCGATAGCAACGTCGTCTCTGCAACTAATCCACAATATGAGAAAATATGTTGCCTGCTCGGTATCAATACGCAGCATTTGAAGCTTGGAAATGAGATGAGAAATCTCTTTGGCAAAGGCGCCGCAGAAGGCCACGACGAGGCAGGAGGAGCGGCGGCGCGAGGTTCAAGAAGAAGACAGAGAGGGCCTCAACAAGTGGATCTTGAGACTGCCTTGAAGGGACAGCATGCGCCTGGCAAGGGTCTTCCGGAGGTGACAATTCGCCGAAATATATTTATACAAGGCAAGGAAGACTGGCCTCGAGCAAGCACAGGTGGTTTGACTATGGCGGTTGTGCCAAATAGTGCAGAAGCTGCTCGACGCGGAAATGGCGTTGTCGAATTCAGATTCATGCACGATCAGAACTACCAAAAGATCCAGCAGCAATTCGACTTTTGCGTTGAGATGGGTGAGCCCAAAAATCTGATAGGGCTTTTGCAGAGGAACCGTGAGTAATCCTTTGCGTTTTATTATTTAGGCTAATCCTTCCCAGCATATCACATTTCATGTTTGATTCAAGTCAGCAAGATTGCGAAAGACCAGTCGGACCATTCCTTGTCTGCAGATCTCTTGGAACGTGCCTTGTTCACTTTTGCTCGGTCTTCAACATCTTTATTCGCTACCAAGCTGAAAGAAGGCAAAGCCTTTTTAGACTTCCGACGTCCTGAAAACAGAGAGCTTTGGCTCGCTGGATACCAGTATATCAAGGTCCTGATTCTGAAAGGAACCTATCGGACTGCATTTGAATGGGCAAAGCTATTATACAGCCTGGATTTCACTAAAGACCCATACCAAATGAGCCTCACATTACATAGTCTTGCCCTCAAGGCGAACGAGAACCAATGGCTACTGGATTGTGCGGATACTCTATCCACATCCCCTAGTGCTTCCCATACATTTCCATCATATGCATACGCAGCTATGCAAAACAAAGATCCAGTCAAATCTAGATCATTACTTGAAGAGTCGATGCAAACCCTTCCCTGGCTGTTTGTGCAACTGTTTAGAGAGATCAATCTCGATGCGCCATCATCTATATGGGGCGCAACACCAAGAACTGATGCAGAGACATTGTTCACAGAAATCTATGTTCGCCAGACAAAAGACCTTTGGAATACCCCTGAGGCAACGTCTCTTCTAATGGAGATCGCCCATTCAATTAACAAGGTTGATGTTTCGAACATTCCGTTAATGCAGAATGATGCGATAACTCTTGATGTTGTTAGGTTCGTCTACCTGGACAACACGCCAGCGCTGATGGGAATGGTGCCTTCGGCACTGCTACACCGTAGCAATAACTCAGATTCTGATCCACTACCTCCTGATGTTAACATATATTCCTACGAGAGCCAGAGAATGCATCTTGAGCCCCGCGGTGCGCCAGGAGGTCCAGGCGGCCTCCAGGGAGATTTCTTCGACCCAATTGCAGCTTTAGCTCGACTTATTCCTGGCTTTGGGGGGACGGCTGACGCAGAAGGTGACGAGGAAGAGCGTGTGCAACAAGATGAACTCCGAAGACAGCTTGAACATGCAGTGGCTGCAGAGGAAGAACAAGAAGCAACAAGAGATCCTGATCAAGCCCCACAGGAGCCGAGAGCCGGGGTTTCTATTGCAAGGAGACTCTTGGACATGTTCTGGGGTCAAGGTGACCAGGTCGCAGACTCAGACAGTTTGAGCGACCATACCAACACCGATTCTGAGGAGGAAAACCCTGGCCACTAAGAAATATAATTGATAGATTGTGGGACTTAATACGAAGCACCTTCAGGTTATACTGTTTCCTTGTTCATAATATCACGTGCTCAATCTGAAATACTGTAATGAGAGAAGGGAATGCTGTGCTGGATATGAAACTCAAAAGAAACCAGCGTATCTTGCTCAATCCGACCCTTCACCACGTTTTGCGCAAGTTTTCGTGTGCCGCTTAAGCTGATCTTCACGGGTTGCAGGGCAGGAGGTGGATGAGGCAGTTTCGGATTATCTCTGAAACAGTTCGTCCCGAGCCGGAGCTGCGTAGCTGAGCTTAGAAATCCCCTACAGTTGATAATCAGCGCAAGTTAAGTAGCGCGCAAGCACGCAAGAGCCAGATCACAGCCGACCAGGTACAAATACACAACTCCTCACTCACATCAGTGCAACTTCACTCGCCAATTCTCTTCAACTGACAACTCTCCTCCACCATTAGTAACACTTCACCTACTCAATCTGATCCATTTCGCAATCGCATCTCCACACAAATCGCAATCATGTCCGCAGAACACACCTACAAATTCAACGTCAGCATGAGCTGTGGCGGATGCTCAGGAGCTGTTGATCGTGTGCTCAAGAAGCTTGATGGTATGCCTCCACAGCCAACTTCATTTCGTGTTTTGCTTCCCACAAAATGCTCCCTCTTCTCCTTTGCGCTCGACCCCGTATTTCACCAAATCCGTGCTGACAAAACCGTCCACAGGCGTCAAGTCCTATGAAGTCTCTCTCGAATCTCAAACCGCCACCGTCATCGCCGAGGACTCGCTGCCATACGAGACCGTCCTGAAGACCATCAAGAAGACCGGCAAGAAGGTCAACTCTGGGGAGGCTGATGGAGAGACCAAGAGCATCGATCTTCCCGAGGAGTAGATCTGAGCGGCTGGCTCTTTTTGTGCGACCGAGGGGGATTACAGGCGTTTTACTTGTCGGGTTTGGGAATCATGTATTGGGGTAGTACAGGACATATCTACATGAATGAAAGCAAATTTCCACGGAAGCAATGCAAGCGCTTTGTGACAGCATTAGATTCTGCGTTACCTAGAGCTACAGACTGGACCCTTGTGACGATAACTTGTAACCAGGCCCTGCCAGGGCTTTCAACTAAGCATTATTGCGTGCGATAGGCTGTTTCTTCAGCCATCCACAACTCATATTGGATAGTTGGGATGATCTAGAGGCACCCATACAAAGGGTTCGCCTACAGGTCTCGTCGAGCGATACGGCAGCCTCGCCACGAGGACATCCTCAGCACGCTCACAGGCCAGCTGAGATTGGTCCGGAAGACAGATCAGTAAACAATGCCGCCGTTGATCTCGGCCACGTGATACTCTGTGGGCGGATAAAGTAT
This sequence comes from Coleophoma crateriformis, assembly GCA_003369635.1. Lineage (NCBI taxonomy): Eukaryota > Fungi > Ascomycota > Leotiomycetes > Helotiales > Dermateaceae > Coleophoma > Coleophoma crateriformis. Next base: position 2,039,246 of record PDLN01000003.1, read on the forward strand.
GCGATATCCGCAACATGCCACGGCTGTGCAAGTGAGCCGAGGTCGTGGTGGGCAAGCAAAGCTAGTCCCCGCAAATACTCCCCGCCATGCCAGAGCAATGTTGCATGTGTATCACAATCTGCCTTCTTATATCATTCAGATCCACCCTTTCCAGTCTATCCCTTATCCCCTTTCCGTGTAACCTTTTTGAATCCCCCATCACCTTGTCTGCTTTGTAGATATACCTTTTCATTTATTGACCAGCCGCCATCATGGTCATCAAACGCAGCGAGCCATCCTACGTCCTCGGCGTAGGCATGACTAAATTTATTAAGCCCCGTGGAAAGGTCGACTACACGGAGCTTGGGTTTGAAGCTGGCGTCAAGGCCATGCTCGACGCTCAGATCAACTACGATGATGTTGACCAAGGAGTCGCATGCTATTGCTATGGCGATTCCACCTGTGGACAACGTGTCTTCTATCAGTTCGGCATGACACAGATTCCTATTTATAACGTGAACAACAACTGCTCAACTGGATCAACTGGCCTGGCTATGGCGAGGAATATTATCAGCCACGGTGGCGCTGATTGTATGTTGGTTGTCGGCTTTGAGAAGATGATGCCCGGAAGTTTACAAAGCTTCTGGAACGACAGGAGCAATCCCACGGGTACGACGCTAGAAATGATGCAGCAGACTCGTGGGATCACAAACGCGCCGGGCGCTGCACAAATGTTTGGAAACGCTGGGCGAGAGTACATGGAGAAGTAAGTCAGCCACGAGCAGGTAATATTTGGTCTACTTACACCAGCTAGGTATGGGGCAAAGTCGGCAGATTTCGCAGAGATTGCACGCATTAATCACGAGCATTCACAAAGGAACCCTTACTCCCAATTCAAAGACGTGTATACTCTCGAACAAATTGAGAAGTCACCCATGATCTTTGAACCTTTAACCAAGCTACAATGCTGCCCGACTTCGGACGGCGGTGCTGCCGCAGTTCTCGTCTCGCAAGATTTCCTTGACGCCCGCCCACATCTCAAAGACCAAGCAATCCTGATCGCTGGCCAGTGTATTGCCACGGATGCCCCTTCTTTGTTTTCTCGGTCAGCAATCGATCTGATGGGGTTTGAGATGAGTAAATATGCTTGTCAAACGGCCATGAACGAAGCCAAGACAGAGCCAAAGGATGTGAGCGTTTGCGAGCTACATGACTGCTTTTCGGCGAATGAAATGATCACCATTGACGCACTTGGCCTCTGCCCACCAGGCAAAGCTCACGAAATGGTTCGCGCAGGGGATATCACCTATGGCGGCAAGCGAAACTTGGTCATCAACCCATCGGGTGGACTCATCTCCAAGGGCCATCCTCTTGGTGCATCCGGCATTGCGCAATGTGCGGAGCTGGTCTGGCATCTACGTGGATGGGCCAACAACCGACTGGTCAAAAACACGAGCGTTGCCTTGCAACACAATCTCGGCCTTGGCGGTGCCGTCGTCGTCACTGTGTACAAGAGAGCCGACGGGAAGAGTGCTGAGAGCGTGAGCAGTGAGGCTATAGCCAAGAAAACAGGGCTCGGATACAATCCGGCGGTTGAGGCCAAAGGCTTCACCGAGCAACAAGCCGCGAGTGTGAAGAGCAAGACGAAGAGCAGTGTGTGGGCTCTGGCGGACACGCAGACCAAGGTGCAGGCGAGGTTCTGATGCTGAATTGTAGGAAAATATGTAATCGATCTATTTGAATGTAATGTGTGCCTCAAATGTGCATAGCGAGGTTGTCTGTACTGAACCTTGCTGGTGATACCGACGCTTCCGAGGCTCCTTAGGGCAGCTAATCATCGTCGAGGCGTGTCGTCGCCGTACATCGTATCGCGGGGACGATGAGCATCCGATGAGCGAGAGGGGCAGCGCGCATCTCGGGAATGTCGTTGATTCGCGGTGGGGATGCGCTCCATGATTAGCTTAGTCATCGGGAAATTGCACTTACTGCACCGGCTCCAAAGCCTTCCACCCCTTATCACCCGATCATGTCTCTCTCCCAGACCGTTGTGACGAAGAAGAAAACAACTATGGACCCGATGGTGAACTCCCATATCGTCAACCTCGTCTCTCCGGTTCTGAGCATTTCGTCCGACTAGATTCGCGACAGCCTCGACGGTCAAGCTCGCTCACTTAGTCTGTCTATTCCAGTCCTTCTCTATCCGCCTGCCGGTGCATTAAATTGTGGGCTTGAAATGTACGCGTACTTGTATTTACATGAGGTAAGGCTGATGAAATTCTTCATCTTGGCTATGGATGCCCGACTCGCCCCTTTCACGTCTTTGCAATGTTGGTAACCCTCCTATCTAGTCCTTGCAGAATACCGACATTCCTTACCACGCCCGTCTGACACCCCACCAAAAGTCACAAGTCCTACCATTTTGACCCCACGGTTTCAATATCTTGCTGGTGTAGCATTCGAACGACCGTCCTATGGGTGTCTGCATATCTTGTGCGTTGGGCGATGCCCCCCATAAACCCGGCTATGGGTATGGCGGAGACATTGTAAAGAGGGAGTTCGCCGAGCAAAATGCCCAGAAAGCCTTGAACGAGTTCGATGCCTCACATGTAGGGACCGCAGGCCAAGGTGCTGGGCAGCATGGTGCTATGGAAGCGCTGGAGGGTAGGCCGAGGACTGCCGCGGGAGGACCACCTGAAGCAGGTCCTACACCAGTAACTCCACAACAGATGAATGCGAGAGCCAACATGCCAACGACGGCAACCTTTCCAGCACCGACCTCTCCCCCAAGGCAACAACTCCCAAGTCCTCCGCGGCCACCTCGGTCTCCTGATCGCAATGGGCCGCCTGGACCTCAGCACCCTGTTGCTGTATACGCTCCCCAAGCACAGAGAGTTCCCGCTGTAGCTTCTTTTGAGATGGCATCACCTCCCTCCGCGCCGATGACCCCTGGCCCAGCAGGAAGAGGACCTCTGGGACAGCAAAGAAGTCCCCCAAGAGCCCAGGGCATGCCTAACCAAGGAATGAACTCTCCACCTCAAGCTTTCAACCCGTACGATCAGCCAGACCTAGAACCTCCACGGGCAGCATTCAATGGCAACAGGGCTAGCGCTGCATTGTCTATCATCAGTACGTATGACGAGTCACCTGTGGCGGCGAGAGGTGGCATGGGCGGCAACAGAGGCATGCAATCAGGAAATATGGGTAGAGGAGGAATGCCCCCAGGAGGCGGAAGAGGAGGGATGCCACAACAGCAAGGGTATAGAGGTCCAGCACCATTTGCTCAAGATCAACGACCAAGCTCTCGACAGGGTGGACAAGGTGGAAGAGGTATTCCCACTCGAGGTGGATTACAAAATGGTCGTGGTGGTGGGCCAGTAGCAACTCCACGTGGTCAGCCAGGCCCTGGTTACGGTGCACCTCCTCCATTTGCACAAGAGCAACGTCCTAGCTCTCGACAAGGTCGTGGCGGACCCCCTCCCTTTGCTCAGGAGCCGCGCTCTAGCTCCAGACAAGGATATGGAGCCCCAATGCCACCATACGCAGGAGAACCACGACCTAGCTCCCGAGGAAGTCAAAGAAGTCCACCACAGCAGCAACCTCCATACCCACCATTCGCAGGGGAACCACGACCTAGCTCCCGAGGAGGCCAAAGAGCTCCGCCACAGCAGCAACCTCCATACCCAGGCTATGGAGCGCCTCCATTTGCTCAAGAACAGCGACCAGGCTCTCGACAAGGTCGCACACCACCTCCATTTGCACAAGAGCAACGCCCTAGCTCGCGACAAGGCGGTGGACGAGGACCACCACCACAACAGCAACAATACGCCCCCTACGGACAAGCTTACGGTGCTCCTGCGCCGCAGTTCGCTGGGGAGCCACGCCCAAGTTCCAGACAGGGTGGACAAAGAGGCCCACCACCGCAACAGCAGATGCAATATCCTCAGTATTAAAGGATATGTGAAATAATGAGGGATGATGCCCATTCACCCTCCAGTAACGTCCCGATGGAGAGACTCCATATTCAGAGCATACCCATATATGAGGCTTTCCAACGGTGCATACGCATCACCCAAACACAACACTTTGACCAAGATAAGGTACATAAGACGATTGAGATGAAGGCGTTTCTGGAGCACATATAAATGGGGCGTCTTTGGGAAGAACACTTAGAACTGAGAGATGACTTTAAGTGCTTGTATTTACAGTAGTTTTCTCTGCCATTTGCTATCATCAGAGGGGCCTCTGAAGCGATCAATATGCTATGGCAGATCTGCCATGACCCGTCATTGTTTCTGTCCCTGCTTGCTCTCCCGAGTCCGGTAGTGGAATGCACTCAAATTTGTAAGCCTTCCTGAGACAGCTCGGTGGTCGTTCTCTGCTTTGCCCCTTCATTCGCCGGTACAGGCTTGGTCTCTTGTCCCTGCTGCTCTTCCGATCGAGTTGATTCCTCGTCTTGTTTCTCTCCCGATTTCTCCTCCTTGTGCGCCGGTACAGGCTTGTGCTCTTGCTCTTGCAGCCCTTCCGCTGGGGACCATAGCTTTTCTTCCTGTCGTTGATCACCTATCATGGGTTTCTCCGGCTGTTGGCCACTTTCTATGGTTGGCTCCTGTTGCAGTTGCTGGGGCTGCTGCGCTGGATCATGATCCTGCTGCAGTATCTTTTCCTGTGGGTGTTCGTCGCTCTGTTGGGATGCTTCCTTCGGCTCGGGCGTCTTGGTACCGTCCCTGTTGTTGGATTCGGATGCCACGGTGCTGTTCTTGGACGCCCGCAATCTGTCCATCATCAGTGTCTGTTTTCTGTGCCTCCCCTTCTCAAGCTGCACCCGCCTCTCATCCTCTTTTTTCCGTCTTTCCTCAGCATGCTCTCCAGGTCCTTCGACACGATTGAGCCTAATCTGCTCCATCTGTTTCTCACTCAGCCTCTTGCTCTCGTCGGCCTCTATTTTCATGGCTACTTTCTGCTCTTTCCTAGCCTGTGCCGCCACGAACTCGGTTCTCCAGCTCCCCGCCTTCCAATGCCGTAATAGACTCGTTCTCTTACTCCCGCTGTTACTATGCGGCGGATCAGGCGCCCACGCATTGACTGGAAGCACCAGCACGTCGCCGAAAATCTTCGGTTCGGTCAAGCCATGGAACTCGGCGTTGGGCACTGTTCGATTGAGCGTCTGATCGATGTGACTCCGGACCGCGCGCGAATACATCCATGGCCCCGTCGTGGCCAGGATGCCATTTTGGTCGTGTTCCAGCTGGGAAATACTGCTATTCCGGGCCCAGGCGTCATTGTGGACCTTCGTCACAATCCCCTCGATGGTGCGGTTCAAGGCGTCATGTCCCGCTTTGCCCATCACTGTCCACTGGATGAACTGGATGTTGTCCACAAAGCCCGCCAGCTCGAGCGTCGCTGGGTCCCAGTCCACATCCGCCTCGACGCCAACCACCAGGTTGAAATCCTTCTGCGCCCGCTCGTTGAGAAGCCACTCGTTGATCGGGCGCGAGCACGACGTGTCGATGTCGGTATATACACCCCCGAGCGCATAGATAATGAGGTAGCGCAACATATCCGCCGCCAGAATCCGCTGGCGCAGCCCATGGTAGATCTCCAGGATGTCCGATCGGTGGGCGTAGTACCGCTGCAGGAAGTTGTCGGCCGTGTGGTCCGTCAAGAGCGTGTACTCATGGTCCGGGTTTTTCTGCTGCCATGAATTCACGTGCGCGGTATTCGGGACGGCGATGTTCTTCCATGTCTGGTAGATATGTCGCGGGATTTTGGCTTCTTCTTCTACGGTGCCATTGTTGGTTATGGGATCTTGGGGGCGCGTGTCGTCTTCGATGTGGGAGATGCGCATGCAGCTCAGCTCGTCACGTTTGTAGAAAGTCATTAACAGGATGCTGCAGGAGAATAAGATCACTGCGATCCATAGGGGCTGGTGACGCGGGTGCCTTCGAAACATCTTGGTATTACTTCACGCTCGGCCGTGGTACTTGGGCAGAAATCAGAACAATCATATATACCGCAGATGACGGGGGATGAGAGGAACAAAAGACGATCAGCTCACGATTGGAGAAATAGAGGGGTGGGGAGATGGTTATTGCCTGTAGGCGGGGTGGCACCAGTTATTCATGGATAGCTTTCTTACCAAATCTTATAAAGGCATCGTGAAAAAGGCGATTCAATATCTTGGGTTCCGTCCGGAAACAGACGTAGCCAGCCACACGAACGCTCGAACGCACGGGTGCTGCTCCTATCTGGGGTGGCTACTATTACACTAACGAAGCCTATATAGCGCGGTTACCACGAGGCTGTTGATCGTGCATCGGGTTATTGCAGAATCAACTTCTGCAATGCTCCCTCGAGTTCAGGTTGCAACGATTTCGCCCTGTCCTGCCAAGAGTAGCATCAAAAAGTCGCCGTTGCACGCAGGTACCTCCTCCCTTGCATCCTTCTACAATGACGGGATAACCAAACCGTGCCGTGGAATAGCATCCGCGCAGTATACTCTGTGGTGGAAAGTGGGGCAAGGCGTGCATTGTGTACAAGGCATTTCTGGCTGCTCTTCTTCGATGGGGTTTTGGCCGCGTCACTTTTAATATGGACCTGCATTGTGGACCGTTAGCGGATTTACGCGAGTGAGCAATGGACATCGGGCGGCGGTGGCTTATCCTGGATTGTGCACTTTTTCCAGACCGGTTTGGTTCCAAAGGATGAGGAATGGAGTTGTACAGTATATTGTGTTCTTCGGTCGGACCCCGTTTCTTGGCACGGCTTGCATGGGAAACAAGCTGCTGTTTCGTCGCGTAACTTCTGATCGCTTAGGGCAGAGCGTGGAGTGGGCGGTGGAGCCCCCCGGCAGTTGCTATTTGTGTGGCATTGCTTCTTATTACCGGATAGTATAGGGCGTATAGAATCATGTCCATGGATCCTGTGTGGTGCTGACGGTCTGGGTGGAAACTGAGGAGATTTCATTCGGCCTGGAAACTCAGACATGAAGCCTCCGCCGTAGTATATGATACAACATACCGTACTTCTTGGTACGAGATAATCCACGCCAAGAACTGAGATTTATCCTTGAAAAATTAACACTAACTGCGTGTATCTTTTATTCCCCTTTACGGTCGTAGCCAATCGAACAACAAGCTACGAGTTCATTGAGACGTCCCGGGCTGACCCGGCCGCAACGGCAGTCTCAACATATAATAGAACCGGTAGGTGCCCCATCCCATATCACCGCCCTTCGCATACTCCACCCAGTCTTTCAGATCAATTTCAAAAGGCACCGAGACATCCTTCCAGCCCCGGCTCAGATACAATGGATGGCCAACCGGAGACGCAATCAAGAACGCTGGCACTCGATCCAGATCCGCGTGGCGATGGCCCCATTCCAGCATGGCCGTGGCGATGCCTCGCCGCTGAAACTTAGGGTCGGTCATCAGCAGCGCGAGGGAGAGATGCTTGGTCGGCGACGCCCACGCGTCGAGGAAGCCCCGGAAGGTCTGGTCGATGAACTTGTTGAAAGGCCGGTTCTGGCGCGCGGGGAACAGCAAGCCGGCTTGGACCTGTATCGGCGCCGGGGGCTCTTTCTCGTCATAGCCGATCCGCTGCCACATGGCCAGCGCGGTGATCTCGTTCGTCTCCGCGTCAACGGCTTTCATGAACAGCATTGACGGGTGCGAGATCCCGAGGGTGAACATGTCCGTGAGCATCTTGGCGTATTCTTCTCCGGATGGCCAGGCGATTTGGTGGAGGAGATTGGGGCGCTCTGCGTTGACTTGCACGCGGACTAGATCCGGGATATCTGTAAATGTGGCGGGGCTGATGATGGGGGGTGGGTAATGGGGTCGTGAAGTGGAGCGCATGGTGAGCTGGGTGGTGGTGGTGGTGGTGGATCACGTTTTCCGGGAGATGGGATGAGGGGTGAGAAAGGTCACGATTGCGAGTATATCGCACGGGTTTTGGAGATGGCGTCGTGAGCTCGATTAGGAAGCTGAGGTACAGTGCCGTAGGTGTATGCAACTGTGCCTCTCGCCTAAGCCTGACGAGTCTGGATTGCAGTGGTACCGGTCGTACTCTTGGCGACCACTTCGCTTTACGATGCAGTGCTCTCTCCCTGTGTTCCAAGAGCCACGTTCATATGGGGGCTGGGAAGGACTGGTCGCGTTTTTGTGGCATGCGTCCCGCGGTGGCTGCATCTCACATACACACCATATTACTAGTCAAGTTCGCATACGATGCTCTCAATGCCTCGTATTTGGGACGCTGCAATAACTGCTACATGATGTAAGTCCCGAACTCCATCCCCTTCCCGTTTCCCGACGCCCTCTCTATACCAAAAGCCTATCCAGATACTCCACGCCATGCTGCAGCGCCATAATCCAACCTTTCCCACACCGACCGATGGTATTCAACAGGCGATGCTGTCATCGGCAGCGGGTAATCGCTTCCCTTCCCAGATCTTGATCCCCTCAAAGTACAGTTGAGGGGACTGATTCTGCAGCGTCAGATACTGCACATCGCCCGCCCGGTGCGCATAGAAAGCATCCAAAGCCTCCATCTGGCTCGGGTGCACAAAATGAAACATCGCCATCACCATGACCATGAACGCTGCGTCGAAGAGATAGAGGAAGTACTCATGGCGGTGAATAAGCCCGGTGCTGCCTTGCATATTCTCCAAGAGCCGAACGGCACTGCGGATGATGATGAGGATGGCGGCGAGGTAGAGGACCATGAGATGCTTCTTGAAAGGAATCGGGACATCAGCGAGCCTTGGATTTGCTTTGTGCGTCAGGCGCGCTGGCGTGGTGCGAGCCAGGCGATAGTGCAACGTTCCCGAGACGTAGCCGAAAAGGACCAGGAAGATGATCTGCTCGCCCAAGCCCATCATCACCAGCCGATTTCCCAGCCGGATCCATTGGGCATCGCTGGTGAGTCGCAGCGCGGATCCGACGGACTGGATGAGGAAGGAGAAGCAGTCACCGATCAAGAAGACCAGCTTGAAGGTCTTCAGCTTCCACGGCGACAGCTGCGCGCCATCGGTCGCCTTGATGATACGCTCGTGGTGGAGGAACACACTGGCGGCCATCAGGGCGGGTGCCGAGGTGAGCGCGACCGCTTGCGCGGCGTAGAAAATCAGCTTGAAGTTGGGCGATTCGAAATGTCCGACTAAACGGGCTCCGTAGCCCAGGAACTCAACTGGAGGGTCTGTCAGTATAGGAATTGCAGGGTAGGCTTGGGAGTAGCCTACATAAGCCACCGATGATCAGTGGAATCATGCACTTCGACTTTGCTCGACCCGCTTGGTAGCCGTGGATGAGAACGAATTGTGCAAACATCCCCATGGCGCCTGCTGCGGCCATGAAGGACGGATCATAGCAGTAGTACTGGCATGATTCGAGGGTCGCCATTTTCGCTATTGTATAAGCCCGGCGAAGAAGGATGTGTCTGGCGAAGAGAGGTGTCTTGGAGGGTTGGATAAGTCAATGTGATATGCTGATGATGAAAAGAATATCAGATGGGAGAACTGCACGGTTATTATAGATACCGAACAGACTCGCATCCTCGCATCTGAAAGGGACTTTTCGAACATTCTCAAGACTATAATACCTATGACACGCCGATCCCATAGCCCAAAATAGGGATCAGGCTGGGCAGGAGCCCCAGGTCTGTTATGCGGTAGTGAGCGAGCAAGCGAGTCTTGGTGGACCAGGAGATCAGCGGAAGGGCTTGAGTTGAGCCTCTGTATGAGACGGAGCATCGCCAAGGAAGAAGGCTGAAAAGTCCAACTGGCCTCGGCCTTCTCTGTAGAGACTAAACGTCATTTTGAAAAAGGCTTCGAACAGCCATACGCATCAGAAGTCCGAACTGACGAGCATCAACTATTTCCTGTAAATTTCAACGTTGATTATGTTCGCACTCGAGTTTTCATTCCGTCAACAGCGCTCATGATCTTTGCAAGAACCGCAAATCCATCTTCAATCGGGGTTTGAGCAAATCTAAAGTCAGATCGATCTGCAGCTAGATCTCCCCAAGTCCGCTGGCAACGACCTATTAATAACTTCTGCCTCCTGAGATAGCTGGGCTTTGGCTCTGGGGATAAGCTAAGAAGGAAGGGCGGCAAGCAGCGAGTGCGAGATAAAGCGAGCAAGCGACAAGCGAGGCGAGTACGAGTTGGCCTGGCATTGACATTTGACACGCGGTATATCGACGTGGTTTTACCTGCCGTCTTGGCGAACTCTCTTCTTGGTGCCATCCCAATACATCGGTCGGGAGCTTGCTTCTCAGGTGTGCGACGGGTTTGGCTTTTGACGTTCTGAAGCGAGGATGACGATTTGTTAACGCTCACTTGCTCGGCCTTGACCCTCCACAAGCCTTTTTATCTTTCTCTCTTCAAGCGTCTCTTTTCGATGTCCATGTGCTACTCCAGTAGCGACCTCTTGCTTCTGCTGTGACATCGTGAGGGTTTCTTAATTTATAAGCATGGAGGAGTTGATCGTTTGGTTCCTCATTCAAATGGAACATTTTGTTAACGGATCGGAGCTCACTGACAATGCCTACCTAGAATTTGTGACTCCGCTAATGCTGCCTCTTTGTTAACCAACTTCTCTTCGGTAGAAATACCACTTCTAAGTTTGACCACCTCCAACTCTTACATTCCTACGGAACTTCTATTTTATCTCATGAATCAGACGCGGGCCAGAGTTTTTTCGTGTGTTTTTATAGGCTTTTAGGAGTATTTCGGTAAACTTGATAATAATTGAATCCTATTAGCCTAGGAGTTCGTAGGAGTTTAAAGGAGTTCAAACGTAATGATATTATTGGCTTAGATTATAATTAGCGTAAGCCCCACAAAAATATACCAAAACTCTAGCAAAGCGTCTAAGAGACTTTGGTAATATTTCTTAGGAATCCCTACGTAGCCTCTTCACCAAAATTTCAATATTCGCTATTATAACTACTACGAAAGTCGTACGAATCATTTATCGGATTACATAGATACTTTAAGGTTTACTCTATATTATAATACTATTTTTAATAGCTACTAATAAATATTTAGATACGAAGTACAACGCTAAGTATTACTTAAAGATCGTTAAAAATCGTTAATCTATAGTATTATTTTAACCCCCTAGGTATTTATATAAGAACGTTATTTCTATATAATAATTTCTATCCTCTACGAGTTTATATACCTATATTAAATAATCCCTCTAAACGAAAATATACGTATATAACGTAAGCGTAGATAGTAATAAGTAGCTTAATTATAAGATAAACTTACTATACTAAGACCTTCGATTTTCGACTTACTTAGACGTTTTCCTAGGAACTATTAACTTTTATTATATCCTACGAACTCCTACGAACTTCTAAGCTAATCAAAGGCTATCGTTTAAGTACTATACTCGTATAATATTAGGTTAGGCTTATAATACTTAAATTCTAAGAAAAGAAGCTAATATAAAAGATACGATATTAAAGTCTCTAATACTCCTATAAACTCCTACGAAGTCCTACGAAGTCCTACAAAGTCCTAAACTAATTAGAGGCTTTAAGATACTAAATATAAAACGAAAGGGTAATAAAAGGATATATTAGTTCTAGATAAGAAGTACTATAAGTTAGAATATAGCCATTATAAAACCTATTATAAAACTTACTATAATAATAAGACGAATTAATATAATCTTAAATTAGTCCTTTTCGGAATTTCCTACTATTATATAAGAGGTATTACTTAAGGAGAATATATTAGTATAAGTCCGTATTCTTAAAGCTTATCTCTAAGGTATTCTTAAGAAACTTAACTCTACTTCTTATATAGCCCTACGCCCTAAACAAGTCTACTATTTATAGAGACTAATATTTAGGAGAGCTAATACACTTCTTATTATATATACTAGCTTTAGTAAAAGTCTAATTTTTTAAGTATACTCGATTCTTACTTTAAAAATTATACTTTAGATTATCCTATTAAATAAACTAGGCGACGAGTAATATTATAATATCTAGAGTCTTGGATATACTAATCTATACCTAATTAATACGGAAACTAAATTAAAGGATAAAATATTACTTACTCGATTTAAGAATCGAGAGTTTACTTATATTCTTCTTAGACCCGAGTAAGCTTCCTCTAAGGCCTTTCGGGAAGTATTTAAAAATCCTATACTATAATCTTAAATTAGCCTTATTACTATCGATAAGTACTATCTAATAAAATAATAATAAGATTTTTAGGCTAAATTTACTATACTTAGCGAATTATAAACTATCCTTCGATAAGACGTTATATAGTTTAGTTACTCTAGTACCTTCGATAACGATATAGAATAACTAGTTCTAAGTAAAGGAAGGTTTAGGCTACTTAGAGACTTTATATATCGTACCAAGGTTATCCGAATATCTATTAATCGCCTAGATATCTTTATAAGTATTATACTAATTCCTTGTTCTAAACTAATAGTATATAATATACTATATTTTCTCTTAGATTATATTATAACTAACGATATTCTAACTTTAGAACGAATTCTAAAAACTATTATATTTATAGATAGTCAAAAGAAGATTAAGGTACTTACTTAGTATCTTTAAGAGATACTAGTATATAAGACTTATACTTTCTTATTATATATATAGTATTATACGCTTATATAGGATAAGTGTACGTTCGCTTCTAATATAATCTAAATATTTACTACTTATATAGCTTAATACGATCGTGATATCCGTTATAACGAGTTTAAGCTCCTTAGTTTTATAATACGTATTATAATTACTACTATAGTACTTAGGATAAGAGTAAACATTTAAGATATTAAGCGAGTTATTATTTAACGCTTCCTAGTTAATTAAAGTATTAATAAAGTCTAGTAGCGAATTAGCTATAGTAGTTATAGTAAAGATCGAAGAAGCTAAGTATATATCTTTATTTTATATTAGGCTTTTAATAGTAAAGGTTAGGATCGAAAGGAGACCGTCGCTAATAGTACTAATACGAGTTCTCTAATTTAAACTTAATCTACTTGTATACTACACTAACAAAGAAATATACTTCTAAGTTACCGTAGAACTTAAGTACCTAGTCGTTTAAGTATAAGCTTTAAGGCGGAAGAGGTTAGTAATACTAAGAGTATTAACTCTACGATATCTATCGACTTAACTATATCGATAAATAGCTACTTAGAAGAGTCTTAGGCTATACTAAGGTATAAGGTATAAACAAAGTCGGATATTACTAGTCGTAGTATACTTTCTAATACCTAGAAAGCGATATATAATAGTCCTTATCAAAGAAAGCTATTCCTTATATAACTCGGCGAGGATAAGATTCCGTTCGATAGGGTATATATCCCTCTAGAATCTTATTATAATATTTACTATAAAGCCCTATAACTAGAATTAACCTTAGTACTAGTTATACCTAAGCCTTTATCTAGGCTACGAGCTAATACTCGGTAGGGTTTTATATTAGAGAAACTCGAGAAGTAGGTAATAGCGTATACTAATAGAGTATATAACTATATTAATCGTTGATTTCTAATACCTTTAGATATATTTATTAGTACCTAGGTCTTATAGTAGTTATATAGACTTTTCGATAGGGACCGAAGTATTACTTATAGTATAGAGTCGCTTCTCGTCGATACTCCTTTACTCTAATAATAGGAATATAATAGTAGCTATATAGATATTCTTATATCCGAGCTTAAAAAGATAGCTCCGGGGGTAGAAGATATATACGCTAAGTTCGTAGAGGAGAAAAGAAATAAATAACGTAAAATATAAAACGTTAGTATAATAGTAACCCTAGTACTATCCTTCCGCTCGAGAGAACTATATAACAAGGATATCCAAGTCCGAGATAATACTTTAGCTATACAAGTAGTAAAGCGATATACTATAAAGGCTATTAGTTAAATAAGTTATATAACGATATCAAATACTATATCGAGTCCGCTCCGGGACTTAGTTTAGAGTTTTATTACCTAATTAGCTCTACTATTAACTATACCAAGTAATATTAGTATAAGCCCTTTAATCTAGGAGGGTATAACTAGACTAGGCTATATTCGATAATAGACTTTAAGTCCTATATAATAGCCTAATAGCTATTAAGATATAATAGAGATATAGCTAGTTATAGTTCCTTACGATTTATAAGCCGAAGATATTATACTAGATTCCTAGGTTAATAAGGTTATACTAGATTCCTAAGTCGAGATTATACGAGACTCTTAAAGTAATAGTATAGTTTATATACCTTCAAGACGAAAGAGGAAGGCTTTAATAAAGAAGGATCTAAATTAAGGAAAGATTATATTCTCGCTAGTATCACGGAGTAGGTATAAAAGAGTCGTTATAGCGAAGGGCGCTAAGAATTTTATTATAAATTACCTAGGATAAAAGATAGTTTATTAGCTTTATATAAGTCCTATCGATTTAGCTACTATTATACGTTAATTAAACTCCTATTAACTCCTAGACTAATAAAAGGCTTCTATCTATATTCTTAAAGGGGTAGATAATCGTTATAGAGAAAGCTAAGATTAAAAGAGAGATATCGTATACTTATAGTCCTTGAATTTACTAGTTAGACTCTTATAAACTCCTAAGAATTCCTCTAAACTCCTTTAAACTCCTAGGCTAATTAGAATCGACTATTTAATAACAGGAAAAAGATTAAAGAAAGAATATAAAGAAAGGTTATAAGTATCTAATAGGATAACTATATTCCGAATTCCTTTAAACTCCTTTAAACTCTTAGGTTAATTAAAATAGATTTATCTCCTCTAAACTCCTACTCTAATTATATTAGTATCTTATCGTCTATTAGGGATAACAAAGATATACTTATAGTATATTTCGATATCAAAGAATATTTAGATCTCCTATAAACTCCTTAGCTAATTATAGATATTAGTAGTATAGCTATTTACAAAGAATAGTAGTTAGTAAAGTTTAATAGATAATATATAAGGGTCGGGCCTTAGGTATTAAGCGTAGGATACACTTACGCTTAGGTAACCGTACGCTTATATAATCGTACGTGATTACAAGCTACGTTATCCTTAAGTTATTAGTAGGGTGGACGTCCGCTCCTTATATAACGGAGTCTAAGTAGATAGTTACTCCTTCCTTATCGAACGTATTAAATACTACTACCTAGTTACTATATATACGTACTCCCCCGTGATATTACATTCGATTACTAAAATAGCGTCTTCCTCGGGTTTTACCCTAGAGACCGAAATAAGTTCGTCAAGGAACGATACCCAACTAGAAGTAACGTCGAACGACGAACTATTACGCGCCGTTCGCGAGATGTATTTACGATAACTAGCCCTAGAAGCCGAGTTAAGGAATACGCGTTCCGCTATTAGAAGAGCGGAGACCGGAGAGGTTAGCTAGGATAATTCCACGAATACGCTATTAAGAACCCTAATCTAGTCGCTTGCCTTATCGCCTCGCTAGGGCTCCGGCTAGGAAGAGTCGACCCCTAGGAGCTAGAAGCCGGCGACCTAGGATAGAAAGGCGAACTCCTTTCGAGACTACCTACTACGGCTAAAGAGTTTATACCGCGTACGCTCCGCTGTAAAACTAGCGCTCTCCTCTAGCTACTACTAGGATACTATCTACGATACGTTCCTAGCGCGCGAACGAGCTCAGATAAGATACTTCTAGGAAAAGGGAACCCTCGGGTAAGCTAAGGACCCTAAAGCTTTCTTTACGTAACTCGATAAGATCTTCAAGGATAGTAACGAAAAGGCTAAGGTATTAGAATAGCTTAGTAGGTTAAAATACTCCTTAGGTTAACTATAGTACGAATACTAGCTAGAATTTAACGAACTCCTTTTAATTATAGGCGGAGAGAGTTAGGATAATAGCGTAAAGATCGGATACCTTTAGAATACCTTCTCGAACCCTACGTTATTATATACGGTAACTATACCTAGGATAACGGACTACTACTAGTTCTCCGAGGAAGTAAAACGGATTATAACAAACCTCGAAGAGACGGATTAGTTTAAGTCTACCTATAAGAAATAGAGTAAGAGGAATAAGGACTCTAGGGYAAATACGTCGGTAACCGCCCGTTCCTATAGTATAACTATAGCGACCGGAGTAGACGCCGATAGTAATATAGTAATAGCCCTAACTTAACTAAAGGGACTATATAAATATAGTAACGGAGATTATAAGAACCGTAGCGAAAAGTGGAAGGCTAAATAGGTCGATACCGTAGAAATAAAGAAACGCTAAAACGAAAAGCTTTATTTCCGTTATAGAGTATCCGGATACCGCCTCCGCGATTATATATACGCTCTAGCGACTCGCCTAACCTCCCTTAATATAGTCTTAGTAAGGCCCGTACTAGAAGACGACGTAGAACTAACGGACTCCGTTATATTAGAGTCGGGGAAAGACTAACTCTCCCTCGAAATTAGGAGACGAGAGTAGACGAAGTACTAGTAAAAAGGTAAGGGAAATTTAGGAGAGTAATAAACGGAAACCTTGTTTATATAGATATAATCCTTTAAAAAACTCTTAGGATATTTACCTTTATTAACGAAGGCTATTAGTACTATACTATAATTAACGAAGAGCTAGCGATAGGCCTTAGCCTTCGTTATATAAGCTACGAGAAGCGTAAAGTAAAAGGCGCTTTAAAAGCTATAAGGAACAGGACGATTAAGGGAGTCGTCGCGTTTCGTATAGAAATCGTAAGGTATAACTAAGACGTTTACGCTTATATAGTTAATAACCTATCGTTCCTTATAATCCTAGGAAACCTATAGAAAGCGGATAATAAGATAAGGATAGCGCTAGAGAACTATCGATATTACTATAGTCGTATAAAACGATAGGTAACCGAAAGACGAAACTATATTAAATACAAGGGAAGCGATAGTTTTACGTCGGTGGGCGTTATAACTACGAAGGATATCGAGATAGCCCTTAAGGAAAAGTCGGAGCTAACTATTAACTAGCTAGAAGATAAGCTACCTCTAGAGGTAAAAGATATAGCTCCGCTGTTTTCTAAGCGGGAAGTAGAGAAGCTAGTACTATACTATCCTAGTATCGACTATTACATCGATATCCACTAAGAACCCGACGGATCCTAGGTAGCCTTACTATAAGGTCCGCTATATAGTATATCAAAGGACGAACTCCTAGTACTACGGAAGTTACTTAACGACCTTCTTAAGAAGGGGTATATCTAGGAAAGTATATTAGAAGTAACGGCTCTCGTGTTATTTGTACGGAAACTAGGAGGAGGGCTTCGGTTCTACTATAACTACCAAGTACTAAACGCTATTACTAAGTAAGATCGTTACCTATTACCGTTAGTACTAGAGACTATAAGAAATCTATCGGGATTACGGTAGCTTACGAAGGTAAACGTAGTTTCGGCCTTCTATTAAATACGGATAGCTAAAGGCTACGAATATAAGATAGCCTTTTATATAAGATTTAGGCTATTCGAATAGTTAGTATATCCGTTCGGACTATTAAGGGCCTTAGTAACTTTTTAACGGTATATTAATAGTTTACTACGAAAAGAGTTAAACGACTTTACGTTAATATATATAAACAACGTCGTAATCTATTCTAATAGCTTACAAGAGGATTATTTCGTAAAGGTTTATACCGTCCTTCGTAAGCTTTAGGGTAGAGGGCTCTTCTTAGATATTAGGAAAAGCGAATTTATATAGAAGTCGATTAAATACCTTAGGTTTATCGTATACACTAACGGAAAAGGCGTAGGTCCCGATCTAGCGAAGTTAGAAGTAGTAAGAAAGTAAGAGTTACCCGAAATATAAAAGGAAGTACGACGCTTTCTAGGCTTCGTGAATTTCTATTAAGGGTTTATCCTAAACTACTCTAAGCTAGTAGCCTTATTAACGGCGCTTACTAGGAAGGGTATCCCGTTCTCCTAGGAAAAAGAAGAGGAGTTAGCGTTTAAAGGGTTAATAGAAAGGTTTTATAAAGCTCCTATATTAGCCTATTAGGACCCTACTTTAGAAACATTCCTCGAGACGGATTATAGTAGATTTATATTAGGAGGTACTCTCCTTTAAGAAAAGGACGGAGTCCGTTAACTAGTAAGCTTCTTCTTAAAGAAACTTAACTAGGCGGAAATAAATTATAATATATACGATAAAGAAATATTAGTAGTAGTATCCTATATAAAGTTCTAGTCCCCTAAACTAAAAACTTATAGCCCCTTTATAATCTAGACGGATTATAAGAATTTAGAGTATTTTATAACTAAAAGGTAGTTATTAAAGCGATAGATTCGTTAGTACAAAATAATATCCCCTTTCTAGTTCTCTTTAGTTTATTAACTAGGATCCGAGGTAATTATACTAGACGCCTTATCACGGAGGGAATAAGATACGCTAGGGAAGGACGATAGGAAGTCTAGATTCCGGCGATTCCTAGACCCGGATACCGTTTAAAACTAGTCGGTATTAGAACGGAAACGGGAGGGGAAGCGGGAGGTAGTAGTAGCTACTACGTTTACTACGCTAGAGGAGCTAGTTAACGATTACTAAGCTACGGTCCCCGCCTCGTAACCTCTAGGATTATAAGGGCTATTTTAGGAATAAGAGCTTAACGAGTTATAAGCTATTTTAGTATAAAAGGATAATCTTTACTAGGCCGTCCTTTACATAGTTAAGGCTAGAGCCCGGTCGATACCTAGCAAAGTAAAACTAAAAGTCTAAGTAGGTAACTATAGCGTAGACCTAAACGGACGCCTACGCTACTAAGATAAGCTTTAGGTACTAGGAGCTCCTATATCGTTAGAAACCGACTATAAATTAATAGACTTCGACGTTAAGTAATACGATATACTAAGAACCAAGTTTATTTAGTCCGTATACGATTCGTCGGTCTATAGCTACCTAGGCCGGGACTCTACCGCTTTTATTCTAGGACGTAACTTCTACTAGCTATTATAATCGAGATATATTAGGTAGTTTCTACGAAACTACGATCCCTATAGGAGGAATAAAATATAGAGAGAATATAAACACGGACTCCTAAGACCC